>SNQJ01S0129309.1:0-26023 GCA_010110895.2 Picea sitchensis
CAATTTTGTATAGTAGATATGTGTAATGTCTTTGAGCTCTTAGAAGATATGTTAGGGGTTTCATGCATGTATTTGATAAATTTAATGATGAAACATGATTGACATTGCTATGATCCCGAGGACTAATGAGCCCATGGAGGGCGTAGTTTTTGACGTGCAGGACCATACCCGACGGACAAGTACCAGTGGACCGGTACACATGGGGATATGATTAGCTCGGACCTCCATGGGGCTGAAGAGCCCATCAGATGGTTGCTGGGATGGCAGAGACAGGACAACGTTGTGATGAACCACTGCACGAGAAGGAAGAAGGACGTTCCACCCAAGACACTTTGACAGAGCCCGACCTAGGGAGGATCACCCACTGCAGATGGGACGTGTGCCTTTGATGGACAGGACGTCACCTGAGAGAGTTGGGCGTTGTCTGGAGCGTGTGGCAGTGTGCTGAGGTCATTTGGCACGTGTGGCAGCTTGGAGGAGCCCTAGAAGGGCCAACGTTTTGGTCTCTGGATGTTGTGTTTGCCCAAAAAGGGCCAACGTCTCCCTCAGAAGGGCTTGACGTCCCCTTTTTAGCTCATATTATGACATTTTTTAGCAGATTAATGAAAAAACAGTGTAAAATTGTTAGTCAGCCTTGTCGGCTATTTTAATGACCTATTTTTAAAATTAAAGGTCATAGATTGGTATAAATAGAGGACGTTGGACCTCATTTTAGGAAGGACATAACTCACTCTCTTGTGAGAGATCTACTTTTAGTCTTTTGTCTTGGTATTTTGCTCTTGGAAGTGAGGCGCAACTCTTGTGGAGGATTCTTCTTGGCATTTTTATGGTGTTTCTCTCATTGGAAGGTTTACAACTAGGGTTTGATGAGCATTCTTCATGATTTGTAAGTGTATTTTTCATGCAAAACTTCTTGAATGAATGGTTGTAGGTTTAATCTCTTGCATTTACTATTACGTTGCTATTATATTGCTTAATCTTGAAACCCTAGGTAGCAAGCACACAAGTAGGTCCTTGCTATATGTCCCCATGCTTGAGAAACTTGTTTTAGCCATTGATTAAGGAAGATATAGCCTAGCCGTTGCTACACTAATCATCATTTTTCTGAGTTAGCCTTTAAGTATAGGTTGAATAAAGGTGAGGTCCTAGGCCTAGTTGATTCTACACCTAGGGTTTTGACTTTTAGGGTTTGAAGAGCCTTGCTCTTGCAACACTTTTCTCCCCTAGACTTGTACTTTAAAGCTAGCCGTTTTGCCAAGAATATTTAAAGAAAGAGGAAGGAGCATGAGGCCTTGCTTAAGCAACACCGGAATGAGCCTCCTTCCCTTAGGGTTTTGATTCTAGGGCCCTGCCATTGCAGCACCATAGAACCTAACTCTCTAGTCTTTAGATTTTGATGCTCCTGAGATCTTGCCCTTACTTTTGACTCCATAATACCCTAAGGCACTGGTTTTTCTCTCCAACGTTGAGCTTGTTGTGCAAAAACAATCTTTTAAAACTATCAAATTTGAAACCCTAACTAACCCTAACGTCTTCTAACATAGCAGAAAATGATGACGTCACACCTTTATTAAGCTCTTAGTTGATAGAAAATACTGTGGCTTGGTCATCCAGTGATAGACATTGATATATTGGTAATTTTCATTGGCTAAATTGCAAAACGTTGACCTTCTTGTCTATCATACTAACCCTAGAAGAAGCTGACGTCATCTCTAGCATACCTGACGCAGCAACTTCTTGTATATGAGCTATTAATGATATTTAATGCATTGATTAATTTAAGGATTGATTATTTTCATTAGATGCTATGATGTTCCAGTGTTTATTGACAAAGTAAGATTATATGCCATTGTCATTATTGCAAACATTGACTTCGTCAATATTTATTGTTGTTTATGCTCATGTACATTAAATATTGATAGTCATTGATTAATGAAGTATTAACCACTATTGCATGTACTAGTGTCATTGTTGTCTTGTCTCGCAAGCAAGTGCCTCCTCTGTGGTTTTTCTTCATTTTGACTATCTTCTGGGCAGTAATCTGTGAAGGGGAAACTAGCCTTAATCCTTTGAGCCTTTTCCTTTCAAAACCCCAGATTGCCAGGGACGTCTCCCTTGGGCTTAGCCACCCTAAATAGAAAGGACCTCCCCATTGTGGTGACATTGGGTGAAGCAGGTCCCTGTTTCGTCAGTTTGACCTTTATCCTTCAACTACTTGACCTAAACTACAAACTGAGCGATAACAGGCCTCTCGGACTCAACCCTCCATTCAACACTAGTGTCAATCCCATCCAACGAAATGGCGTCCACATCAGGTGTTTTCTGAATCTGCCTCACCAACAATCGGAGATTGTAGGAGACATATAACATGTTATTGAGGCGCTGGGATTCCAATCTGTATGAGGGCCATAAGTTATAAATTAATAATAATATTATAATTTTAATTTTAATTTATAATGAATTAAAAATTTAATTTGAAAATTTGTAACCTGTTGCGCTTCTTGGTGGTATTTTATCAAATGCACTCCAGTTGCGCTCGCATCGTGAAGAGCTACATGTTTGGCTAAGCACCCGAATGGCAAGTTTTTGTAGATGGGGTACTCTACCACCATAGCTTGTCCACCAAGCATCTACAACAAATCAGAGAAACATAAGAATAGACATTGAAATTTGAAAGTTAGAAGTTGAAAGTTACAAAGTTGAAAGAAAAGACATTGAAAGTTGAAATTTGAAATTTAATGAAGTTTACCTGGCATTTTGGTCTTCCTATCAGCTATAGCCATCTGAAAGCCAAAAGTCCTACCAAACATCCTGTATATTTCCATTTCTTTGGAAATCTCTGCGCGTTCTTCATGACTTAGCACCATTCTCTCAACACATGTGAGGAATCCTTCCATAACCTCAACATCAAATCTAAAACCACACGAGTAAGAGAATGCGGGATTGAGGTAAATCCCTGCAGCATGAATCGGGCAATGAAGTGTATTGTTCCATCGATGATCAATCACTCCCCATATCTGTAGTTCTCTCTAAAATCCATCATCTCCCTTGTCATCATAGTAGGCACGGATGGCTTCTTTGGCCCTCTCCATGGCCTCATACAAGTAGCCCATTGTGGGCTTGTCTCCATCAACCAACCAAAGAACCTTTACCAAAGGTTCGCTAATGGCAACCACGTCCTCCACTCCCACCCAGAAGCTCTCCTAGTATGACACAAGCCTACATATGGCCTCCCCCTCCGGTTTACAGCTAAATGATAAATTATCCCACTCATGTGAAACAAACATCGTCTTCAGGTCCCGCATACAAACCAAGATAGATCGAAGAGATATGAAGCAAGTGGCAAAGCACGTGATTGCAGGATGCACCAACTCCTTGTTATTTGTGAATCTTCTCATCAAGCTAAGCACAGATGCATGATTATATATGAATTTTAAGATGCTCTTAGCCGAATCAACAATGTCCCTGATATAAGGAATTTTTCCCATATCCTCTAAAATCAAATCTATACAATGTGCAGCACAAGGAGTCCAAAACAATGTAGGATACCCTCTAAAATCAAATCTATATAATGTGCGCATAAGGAGTCCAAAACAATGTAGGATACCTCAACATAAGCAACCTACAAGTAAAGAATATATAAGGCCATAATCATATGATTTGGACAACATGTTGTGGACCCACCTCCCTAATGAACTCATCCAATAAGTCACATAATAATGTTGCATATTTAACATGTGCAGATACATCAACAGATTTAGCAAACATTGACCCCTTGGGACAATTAACCAAGAAGTTAAGAAGTGTCCTACCCTTCTCGTCCGTCCAACCATCTGACATCACTAAGCAGGCATCCAGTGATTTCTCATGATGCCTTAAGCTCCTCCAATCGGCTAGCACAATCAATCTTTTCATTTTGAAGGATAGGTCCTCTCAACTCCTCATAGGTAGGGGCCTTGTACCTCGGGCCAACAACAACAACTCCATCAAACATTGGTTGATAGAATGGGTTGTTCTTGGCAATGTTAAAAGGAATGTCACCCCATAAGAAACACTTACCCACCAACTTATCGCCTCTCCTTCTCCTTTGTTTTACCATTGACTTGATAGAAGGTCGTGCACCAGGTGTGGTTCTAGAAACAAAATACGATGAGGTAGAAGGTGGAATTGAAGCCGTTGAACTTCCCTCCTAAGATATTCCACCTGTCCTTGCAAATTGAGCTTTCTTGGCTTTGTTGTAATCTCAGGTTAAACCCAAATCCTCAAGCTCTTTGTTGGCAATACGCATGATTACCGGGCTTGAATTTGGGCAAATATCCACTTCATGTCCTGGGATTCTTGCAAGGTGGTATTCCAACCGGGTAATTCCTCCCATCATTCTCACCTTACACAACTTGTAATACAAAGTTTGTCGATTAAAACCTCCCTCAGGATCACCATATTCCCACATAGCATCCAATTTTTCAATCTTCAAGTGATCAAACCTAGGGCACAAAATAGTGGAAAAAAATTAAATCACCATTTAACTGTGAACTGTATTAGTAAATTAATAAATACAAATGTTCAAAATAGGGGAAGAGTTGAAAACCGATAAATGAAAAAAAATTAAAAAACCTAAAAAAAAAAAAAAAAAAAAAAAAAAAAAAAAATGTTGGAAATCAATCCACACTCAAAAATAATTTTATGGCAGCTAAAAAAAACAATCCCTAACTACCAAGATGAAGGATACATAACAATATTAAAAAAAAACAAAATAAATGGTACAAACTATTGCCCATACTTGCAAATGCGCCCTTGCTTGAGAGAAATCAATCCCAACTTCACAATAAACGGGTTATAGTGCTCAAAATCTCACTCCTCATCATCTTTGGTTGAAGGAAAACTCACCCTTTTCTCCTTTTCTCTCCAAACCCCACACTTCACTTTCAAAATGACAAAAAGTGAAAACCGCTTTATTCGCCCCGTCTCCTCAGGTGCTGAGATATTTTTGATCGTAGCGCGATATTATCGTGTTATCTACGATATTATTGTGATATTTTAAAGTGCCCAAAATATCGTGATGTTTTCCCCAATAATATCGCTGAGATTTTTTTTGCCGATAATATCGCCAATATAGTGATATTATCGCAATGTTGGTAATGAGCTCAGAACTGGTTCTCCTTCGAATTCTAAAGTATAATGCGACACAACATCTTGCACACTCTATTATCCCTCCAACCCTGATGGTCATTTGCTCCCTAAACACTGGAAGTCTAGGAATTGATGATGCTACACATTAATGCCCTGAAGTATGAACACTTCTTCTAGAGGCCTCGCTTCCCTCGTTTCATCTACAGAACCTCCTCTCATGCCTCGAAGGCCCATCATTGTCACTTCATACCAACTAGGTTCTCGGACAATCGAAGGTTAACTCCTCTCCTATCTAAAAGTTGCTGATTCCCACACCGGAAGCTCCGGCGAACTATGCTCACCCTTCATAGTCTCTCACTCCTCGCCCTCTATCACTAACATCGATCCAAGATCACCTTGGATTCACTTACAAGCTTGCCTTGCAACCTATATACCTTGCCCTCTCTCCGACACCAAGAACTCGAACCAAGTCTATGTCAAATCCCTTCAACCAAATAAAAACCTAACCATCCTGGAAAGATATGGCGCATCCACTGTCCCCCATTGCCGAAACTGAGAGCAAACTCTTCTTTAGCTCCGGAACATACAACACGCCCGCCATGTCCAAAGAAGCTCCCTAATCAAGTTAGAACCCGACCCTTAACTCCTCTACACCATATTGGCATTGGTGCCAAGTCTACATGTAGATCCAAGTCCGCCTCAATTAACCGGTGAACAACTCATGTGTCCCCGGCCATATGACAAGAAGTCTAATTATCCACTTAATCCAGGGCACTACCAAAAATTCAGTTCCCTAAGATGAGAGATCAACAAGAAATCCTTCTAACTTCAAAAACTCTTTGACTTGAGCTTCTGCAGATGTCACTAACTACTAAGACTTATTGTTCCCTTTCTTCCGTTCGGGACAATGTGAAGCATAGTGGCACACAATGCATTTCACTTGCTCAAATCCTTCTTCTTTTCTAGCCTATGGAGTTGACTCTCCACCTATATTCCCATTGCTCTTCCTCACCGACTAGCAAGAGCTTCTATTCTCATCATCGCCAACTTGTTGGCCTGTTAGAGATTCCTCCTAATCTCCTCCTAAATGAAATCATCCCATAGCCAATCAAACTTAAGAAGTGTCTCTCATGCAACGATGCCCTTGATGATCGTGCCACTCATTGCCTTGATGAATGGGGCCTCTTGTCACCCTAATAATAATTCTGCAAACGTGAGCTAAGTCCGACTCACTTAGTGTGTCCTTGAGGCACAATATCTAAGTTCAAGCCCACTGTCACATTGACTTGAACCTCTTCCGCCTAGGCTTTTCATACTCTTAGTGAAGCCAACTGGGGTAGTCCCTAGTTTCTAGTTAAATTTTAAAGTTAAGTTCTAGGAGTTGATTTTAGTTTGTTAAGGTTTGGGGAATTCTAACCTAAGATGCAAAGGCAGCTGAATGTGGCATAAGGTTAGTATGTAAAACAAACCTTTTCCTAGGGAAACTAAGACTAGTGCCTAAGACAAGGGTCAACTATATGTTAGGGTGTTTTGTTACAAATATGATTACGTTACTTACAAAAGAATAATCAAATCAAATATTAAAAACAAGATTTACAAGTAAATAATACTAAGATACACAAGCAAGCCAACCACTTTAATTATTTGAAAAAGTGTGGATACAAGAAGATTAAAGCATCATCACATTTATGAGGTTATCATCAACACATCTACAAATAAGACTTAGAGATTTTAAGCACAAGTATTATGAAGATGACGAAGATTACCCACTCTTAGTTATTAAACCCACAAAATGTTTTATATGATTAAGCCTAAGGTTAGATCATTAAAGGTTTCTTAAGATCTTTAGATTTTAATTACCTTTATTAAGCCACCGAAGCTTCCTCCTCCTATTGCCAAATGGTTGTCGATGCTCAAGATAGTGTAGCAACGAGACTAACCCTAGCTGTCACAGTCAACCCTAAGTATTGAGTTTTTACGAAAAGGACACTCCATTGTGCCATGAGATCATCTCCCCTACTTATCACCGTCCATCGTCTCCTCCCTCAATACCCATTTTAGATGGTGAAGATGGTGGTCTAAGGTACCCTAAAGAGTCTATTAAGTTGGTATATGTGAATAGACTTTTAGGTGTATTTTAGAGTGTTTAATGATTTTATGACACTTTAAAATGTGATTTAGTGACTTGGCTGAAACTCACTTCAAAATTCTTAAAATGTGTTGCTTAAGATTATTAAATGAAAGGCATTAACACATATGAGCTATGTGAGAGCAAATCACTTAGTGCACCAATAAGTAGCTTGCAAAGTTAAGAAAACAAAAGTAAGGGACAAAACAACTTGCCAACAAGATGAAAAGAGATGAGCACACTTATCACCGCTAGCTTAGAAGCCAGTCAAATGGCTAGAAGATAGAGGCCAACTAGCGTATCAAGAACTCACCCCACCCAATGTCACCCCAATGGGAGGTTCTTCTTTAGGAGGTTAGCCCAGGTGAGACGCCCCCTGGTAACCTGGGGTCTTGAAGAGGTCAAAGTAAAAGTCCCTCCTCACGTTACCACCAAGATCGAGAAGCCTGCCAGACATCAAAGAAGTGTAGCCCCAAATGAGAACACCGCCCTAACACAATAGCAAAACAACATGTGCTATAATTCAATGGGTTAGTACTTCCATATAACTATCCGATGTCAATAGATTAGCAATTATAACAATAGATAACAATGAGATCAACGTTTATCAATATAGCAAGTTGGAAGAATATCAATTCATCAATAAATATTGAGATGATGTAGCCAACAATGTATTTAATCAATAATCCTACTAATAAATGCTTTAAACACCATCTAATCAAGTATCAATAGAAAGTGTTGTGTCAAGATGGAATAACCAAGTGACGTCAGCCTTAATTTGGTTAGTTTGTTAGTTAGGGTTCCAAATTATAAAAGTTTTAAGAGTTGTTTGAGCACTATCACTTCAACATTGGGACCTGAGATCACTGCCTAAGGGTAGATGGAGTCAACTTAAGAGAGGGCACAAAGGTTGAAGGAATAGGCTAAGGACTAGGAGGAAGGGTTCCCTGCGTCAGCAATGGCAGGGTCTCATAATCAAAACCCTAGGGAAAGAGGCTCTCACCCTGTTGCTTTAAGCAAGGCCTCGTGCTCTTTTCCTCCTTCCTCTTAGGGTCAAACTTGGCAAACGGCTAGCATAAAAGACAAGTCAAGACAAGAATGAGGTGAGGGAGAGTGTTGCAAAGGCAAGGCCCTTATCACTAAAACCCTAGAAGGTGGACGGCCCTAGGTGTAGTTAACCTAGGCCCGGGACGTCTCCTCCTTCTTGACTCTTTAAAAGGCACGACTAGCACAAGGGAAGAAGCAATAAGAGGTAGCAATGGCTAGGCTCTTCCTTCCTTCTTCAATGGCTGAATATTTCTCTTTAGGGGACATGAAACAAGGACCTTACTTGTGTGCTTGTAACCTAGGGTTTTAAATCAACAAAAGTTTATAAAAAATGCAAGAATATAAGCCTACAACCATTCAATTAAGAAATTTTAAAAAACACTTTACATATCATGAAGAAATAGCACAAACCCTAGTTGTAAACCTTCCTTCAAGAGAAAATGCCAAAAAATGCCAAGAAAATCCTTCATCAAGTTCACCTCACTTAAAAGATGAAATACCCCAACAAGGGCACAAGAAAAGATACGATCTCACAAGAGAGTGAGTTGTATGTTATGTCAAAATGAGGATAAATCTCCTCAATATACACTATATCATGACCTTTAATTAAATTTTAGGTCATAAAATTAATTTTAATAAGGCTTTAAACAAATCATATTGTTTTTACATTAAATGTTCTTTTTTAAAACCCTAAACAGCAAAGATGACGTCAAGCCCTCCCGAGGGAGACGTTAGGCTCTTTCGGGGCCAAGATCCGTGGCTGCATCGCTAGCCCTCCTTGCTCTTCTGCCGCCACACTGCCAACAACCCTGTCCATCTGTCATACGCTCATGATGATGTCACGAGCTTTTTGGTGACGTCCTGGGTCATCTCGAGCCAATGTTCCACTGCAAGTAGGTCAATCCCTAGGTTCCGCTCACCTAAAGTGCCCTCGATGGAACGCCCTTCTTCTCCTGGGTAAGACTCCTAATAAACACCTAGTCTCCGCCTCGGCCCCCGATGGGGTCCCAAAGAACCATCCGATAATTTCGCAAATTCCATGGAGGTCCGGAACTAATCATCTCCTATGTGTACCTCTGGCCCATGTGGTACCCGCCGGGCATGGTCCTGACATCAAAAACTTCACCCTCCATGGGCTCATTAGTCATTGTGGATCATAGCAATGTTAACTACGCCTCATCATTGGATTATTATCGACATATGCATAAAACCCTAATATATCATCCAATAGCTCAAAGATATTACAAAGACCTGGAATACAAGGTCAAGAAAAGACAAGACACCCTATTGGGCTAGTATCCATAAGAAAAGGAAAGCTTCCAAGGGGTATCATCCAAGCCATGCGTAATCCAGGCAATGTGGATAAGGGATGTCCGCATTACAAGGGTAGAGGAAGATTGTGGATGCATGATATTACCTGTGGGTACCTCAGAGAAGGCGAAGAAAATCTCGGCCATGGATGCAATTTTTCCAAGCCCTTTCTTTGCCTTTATTCTTTCTTTTCTTTATTTGCTTTCTCCTTTTTTATTTCAAGGACTAACTAGAGGACACCGCCTGGCGCAGGACCCGAGTCGACAAGGTGCTACCCACAAGCACTTTCACAGATGATAAGGTTGGCTCATGAGACCCCTTTCCCTTGGCTATGCAAACAAAGGTCACCGGGCAAGTGGTAACCAGATAGTGGCAATGTCATGATGTTAGGGACCCATGAACATACTAGGTCGGGCTCTCAGGATGAGACCCCCTATCCTTGGCTAGGTCTTGTTTTTATTTTTCTTTTGGGTCCCTCTTGTTTCTCACGAGAGGCTTTTATTGCCTTCTGTGATCCCTCGGCGACATCTCAAGGTTTCATTTTATGGCTTTTATCTTTACTAGCAGCTTTTACCCCCTGGGCCTTAGACCCTTCTTCCCACAAGATAAGGTAACCCTACAAACAGATCATCCTAATGCCCGAATAAGGGGAATGGGACAGATGAGTGTGAGATAAGATGAAAAAGTGATGATATGATGGAGTGGACGATGACTCTTCGTAACTCTCGATGGCAAACTAAAACCTATGGGTAATAAAGGCTTGCTAGGACACCCTATCAATCCCCTCAAGAATGGTCAAGTGGGTCAATGTAAGATCCAAGCATTTGTTAGAAATAAAAGGAGTAATATGCATATCTCTAAAGGTTATAATGATCAAAAGTGACACATACACCATGATACTGACCAATTATCTCATGGAGCAAGAGCCTTCTTTGATACAAGACCAGTCGATGGTGATGGATGTTGTCACTACTGACAAGACAAATCATGTAAGAAGAAGGATGGGCCCTCCGTGGCCATGCTCAGGTCAATCCTCGGCCTGCAGACTCCATGTCTAAGACCCGTGGGCCTCGAGACATGATCTCCTAGTTATCCTAGAAATCGATAAATAATGAGCATTAATTCTATCTTATTGTGATTTAAAGCATTAAGAATCAAGATTTAAGTGTGAGAAAGAAGGTTTAAGAGTTTGCCTATACTATCAACTCAACCATGTACCATTTTAAGTGTTTTGGGCACAATTTTAAGATTTATGCATGAAAGAAAACACCATTCACTTATTGAATCTGCCAAAGCATTTAAACATTTAGGTTGATTTAAAGCATACAAATGAAGATTAAACTTAAGGAGCTTAAGCATGCAAAATAGATCTAGCTAAGTTGATTATGCCCACAGACTTAAGCTAGAGATTGATTATGTGTGAGATCTAGAATATATCAAAACATCAAGCACTTAGATCAATAACACAAATTAAAACCTAACCTTACCTTTATGTTTCCTTTCCCAAAATGTAGGCAATTATTAGACTTAGAGAATGCTTTGAAAGAGAAAAGGAAAAGAAGAAAGAGAGAGGCAAGCAAGAGAAAGAAGAAAGAGAGGCAAGGCAGTGGAAGCAGAAACCTACTCAACCCTGCACGCCTTTACTTAGGAAAGTGACTTTGAGGATGAAAAACCTAAGCTAGATCTAGATCCAAGCTCACACTTGGGAGGTAGACCATACCAATCCTTCTCCCAAGCTATAAGATACTAAAATCAACAAGAAATGAAGGGGAATAAGCATAAGAAGCTAGAGAAAGAGAAAGAAGGTTGAGAATAGCTACCAACTTTGGGGTCTTTGAGTGTTGTGTGGATGTCTTTAAGTAGCCAAACCCCTCTCAACCGTGATCTGAATCAAAGAAAACCAGCAAGGTATCCTTGTCGGAAATGCTACACACACAACAAGCAAAGTGAAAAAAACTTTTGCCTTTTTAGGGCAAAATTTTTCATGAAAAATTGATAAATTTTGATATAAATGACCCATCTTGCTAAGTTAAACTAGCTGAAATATATGTGATAGTGAACAGCAAATAGAAGAAGAGTAAAGGGTGAGAAAGCATGGAGTTTGTATATGTTTCAAGGGAAGAATCTTCCTTGCAGGTATCTCCCCTAATAAACTCTTGAAGCTAAAACCCCAGAAAACTTGAAAGGTGATGTGCATACAAGAGATAATATGTTGCATATACTAATAAGATGACATTTCAATTCTATCTAGCAAAACAAGATATATAGATCTACAAGTATGTGCATTACTAGATCTACCCAAGTAACATTTTACCTAAGATCCAATGTGTGCAATCACCAAACAAATTTGAACAACTTTACCTCTCATGTGTATGGCAAGAAGAAGCATGTGCATAACTCTTCCAATAGTCCTCCAAAGTTTTTCTTTATTACTCAAGAAGAGGATCTTGGAGAAAAACTATCTCCAAAACCCTAAGAGCTAGAGAATGGAAATGTGGAAAGAAAGGGAGAGAGAGAATGAGAAATCAAGTAGCATAACATTAACATTAGTCAAGATATGGTGAGTTGGGAGGAGGGAATGGATCTATTTATACTTGAGAGGCAAACCTACCTCTCTTGATCAATGCCAAGTGTCCACCACTGCATAAGATCCCAGGCTAGGGCACACCATCTAGGTTTAGATCATAGATCTAGGGTTTACTGGTGGGAAATGTTGGGATCACACAAAAAGAGTAATGTGAGGCTTATGGGATGTGTGCCAAGGGAGAAAAGGAGCCCAACCATCAAAAAAATGAATTTTCCTAGGATATCCACAAGAGAGGGGGGTAACTCTCCTTGGAGGGCGGACCATTTGGGGGAGAGAAGAGGAATAGAGAGGAATTAATGAGGGAAGGGGAGTGGGGAGGCATTGGGATGAAGCAAAGAGGTAGTGGGAGGCTAGGAAAAGCTCCAAGGGATAAAGCATAAGCTTTCCCATTGATTTTTTTTTATCATTTTTTACTCTTTGGAAACTTTCTAGAAGGAAGGCACACCACTTGTGAAAAAGGACGTTTGTTTATGGCTAGGTGGGGGGGTGATTTGAGGGTTGGAAAAGGTTAGAAAGGTTAGGAAAATCTCTCACCTTTATCCATCTTTTACATCATTCCTTTTAACTCATTTTAAAAATTACATTTTTGCTATGTTTGGACTTTGCAATTAAAATTGTTGTTTTTGATTGATTGACACACCGGGTGGACAAACCCATAGCAAAATTTGTCCAACTGAAGTCGGGAATCTTGGTCCATGGATGTGGGGGTAGTTATTCCATTTCTTTTGAGCACAACAACCCCTATCAAAATCCCAAGGACCTTGTTTTGCCAATTTTGTTCAAAAATACCACTAATTAAATAATTAAACACCCAAACTTAGGGAAATTTAATTAAAAATTAATTAATTAAAAAAAACTAATCTTAAACTCAATGGAATTCGCGGAGACTTTCTTAAGATGTCTCCGATGGTCATTTACAATGATTCCTACACCGCTACCAAAAGATAAGCCCACTAGAACACCGCTCACCACTTTGAGGAATTATTGCAAGTGAGGGAAAGCCATGGAAATCAATAAGGCTAATAAGCCCCATTGATAACCTAAGAATAAAACCTCCGATGAAAGGAACTCTCCAATGAATCGATCCCAAGGTAACCCACCTAGACATGACTCATGCGTACCTATTACATATTGACCAATGCCAGGGGTGCAAAAATCTCCAAAGCATAAAAAGAAGTGTTGAGAATAAAAATGTCTTGTAGAACCAAAGTCTTTGAAAAACTTGGATTTGATGATGCATCTCCTCATGGCACATGGAGTTGACCACCTGGGTTGGAGAGGCGGCCACCGTGGCCCATGGCTTAGAGAAACCATTCAGTTCGGCCCTCACCAACTCTTTATCCACAATGACTTCCCCAATACGCCAACCAATCAATGCATCTGAAAGTGATCTTAGTGGACAATTGGTCACCGTGATGATCTAGTCATCTGGTGTCTTCAACTTTTTCCTCGACACCATCTTCCCTCGGTTGCATTGTTGCTCAAACGATTCGCCAAAGCCGCCAACATCTCCCCTACCGACTTCTTCTCGTGATATGTCAGAATCAAATTATCCTTCATCGCATCTAAGATGTGATCCTCCTAGCTTTCATGTCCTTCAACTCATGGGCGACCAAGTCCTTTGGATCCGTCGGTGGGATCACAATTATGTTAGCAAAATCCCACAATCCATTCTTCGTGAGAATCAATGTGACCCTCGCATTCCGTTAAAAATGGGTTCAATGTAACTCCTTCTAGTCTGGATTCCCACCTATATTCTATTACTTTCCTTATTAACTAACAAGAAATAGATTCTCATCATCACCAACCTATTGGTTTGCTAGAGATTCCTCCCGAATTTTCTCCTAGATGAAATCATCCCATAGCCTATCAACAAGCTTGGGAAGTGTCTCCCGTGCCACGATGCCTTTGATGAATGGGGCCTATGGCTTAGAGAAACCATTCAGTACCGGCCTCACCAACTCCTTATCTATCACGACTTCCCCAATAGCTACAAACTGATCACGTACTCCAGGAGATCATAGTGAGATAACCGTCACTATATTTGATTTGGTCATCTTGGTGTCTCTGAGCCTTTGTCTCTACACCATCTTCATGTTTGTATTATTGCTCAAAGAGATTCGCTATAGCTATCAAACATCTCCTTTGTGGTATTCTTATTGGATATGTGAGGAATCAAATGATCCTCCTAGCTTTCACGTCCTTCAACTCATGGGCAACCAAGTCCTCGATCCGTTGGTGGACTCACGATTATGTTAGCAAAATCCCACAATCCATTCTCCATAAGAATCAATGTGACCCTCACCTTCCAAAGCATGAAGTTCAATGCACTATCTAGTCTGCCTCCCCTCAAACATCAAACCTACACGATCATCTCTAAATCAGAGATTTTACCAGGAAATATAACTTGTTGAAAAATGTGCCTAATCCTTCAGGAACGTTAATCTGAAGAATTTGTGCTTAGTCCTTCAAGCACAAACTACTATTTGGTTGCTCGAAATTTTGTTGCCCGCCGCCCGAGACTCGCTAATGGACCTCGCTTTCTCATGCTTCTGCAGCCACCGCCGGTGTCCTCGTGGATCGCTCACGCTTATATCGGCCTTCACAGCCGCCTCTACGGCCTATTGAAGTTGTATACTTTCCCCACGCCTGGCCCTCCGCGGGTTGTCATCACGACCTGTTTAAAGGCTCCTCGCGGCTCCATGCGCATGACAGTAAACTTGTTGTGACTGTTGCGGGCGGTTTCTCTCGGGCTTGTCGCGAACCTCCCGCCATTGTCAAGGCCCGCTGCAATGATGTATTAGTCCGTCATCGACTTCGCTTCCGCAGCCTCGCCATCGACTTCTTGTCATTGAGCCATCGGTCGCTTGACTACACCCAAAGTTCTAGCCAATGTAGTATTGTAAGAAGTTTGCTTTCTCATCGCCTTACTCATTGATTGGCTTTATTTCTCAAAGATATAGCTATAGATGTCAGTGGCACACACCAATTTTGTTACCGATACTTCTATCGAGATTGAGCAAGTGTGTCTCTGTGTTATGCCGTAGATGTTGAGGTTCTCATGCTACTTACAAGGAGTAATACGTCCCCGAAGAGCGATGTTATCCCCACTTTTAGGGATAACTAGGAGATCAAGTCTCGAGGCCCACGTGTCCTAGACATGGAGTACCTAGAGCGATATTGACTGGAAAGCATGGACTCGAGGGCCCATCCTTTTCTTCTTCACTCAGCTTGTTGTCTTGTCAGTAGCAATAGCATCCATCACCATCGCTTGATCCTCAGACGAAGAGGTTCTCGCTCCATGAGGTAATTGTTCCGATCATAGGCGTAACACTTTTGATCATTAAAACCTTTAAATATGTGCATCCGATCTTTTATCTCTAACAACCATTTGACCCTTTGCATTAGCCCACTTGACCACAATACTTGGGGAAATTGACAGGTGCCTTAGCAAGCCTCGCGCCCATAGGTCTTGGTTTGCCACCGGGGTGATTTATGAAAAGTCATCGTCCGGCCTCCCATCATAGTGCCACTATTTCATCTTATCTCCACTCACTTGTCCCATTCTTGTCCGTGCATTGCTGACTCATGCTTGTAGGATCAAATCTTTATCTCGCGGGAAGAAGAGGCTAAAGGCCCGTAAGGTAAAAGCAACCCCAGAAAAGACAAAACCCTTGTGAAATGAAACTCCTAGATGCCGCCTGTGTGATCCTCGAGAAGGCAGAATGGCCTCTCAAGAAACAAGATGGACCCTGAAAATAACAAACAAGACCTACTCAGAGGATGTGGGGTCTCATCATCGAAATTTCTTATTAGGTTCATGGTACCATCAGTGATGTTCACATTGCCACCATCCTGTTGGCCACGCTAGGGAAAGGACCTTTGGTTGCATGGCCATGTAGGGGGTCTCATCACTGTTTCTTTCATCTCGGCAGGAAAGTACTTCTTGTGGGTAACATCACACCGGGTCACCATGCTACAGCAAGGTCCTGGTTAGTCCTTAAATAAAAAGAAAAAGAAGGAGAAAAAAACAACAAAAGAATAAAGCAAGAAAAGAATAAAGGCAAGAACTAGCTTGGAAAAAAATGCATCCATGACAAATGTTTCTTCCACAAAGGCACCTTACGTGATAACATTATGCATCCTTGGCCTCACTGCACCCACATGTCCGAGGTCCCTAGCCACACCACCTCACTTACATCGCTTGGATGAAATCTTCCCCGAAACTTTTCCAGGATACTAGCCCAATAGGACGCCTTTGTCTTTTTCTCCAATCTTGTATTGTGTTTTGTAATGTCTTTGACCTATCGATCGATGCATTAGGTTTTATGCATATGTTTAATAATATTGATGATGAAATGTGATTAACATTGCTATGATAATATGTGATCAATGAGCCCATGGAGGGCTTAGTTTTGATGAAAAGGTGACCATGTCCGCATTTAATAGGTACCATTTGGACCTTTACACATGGGGAGATGACCAGCTCGGACCTCCATGGGTCAAGATCCCACCAAAATGGATGTTGAGACCCCATCAGTGAGGTAGAGACAGGATGGAGATGGAACATCCTCTTCCTCTTAGGTGCAAAACGCTCCATCAAAGGCACTCTGGGAGGACTAGACCTCGAATGACCAGATTTAGTGAAACGCCCTTGGAAGGCTTGGGACGCTCCATCTTCACCATCACGTCATCCAACTTCATGGATGCTTTTGAAGGCAGACAGGGCAAAGAATGGCAGCGGTGGCATGTTGGAGAAGCCCCTTGGGGGCTAACGCTTTGCTCCTTGGTGTCTCATTTTCCTTATAAAGGGCTAGCCTCCCTTAAAGGGGATTTTAATTTCATTTTTACTTGATTAGGGCTTTTACTTAGCATTTAATGTAAAAAATAGTATGATTTTTGACATTATGGCCTTTGTCTACTTTTATGACCTAAAAGTAAAATTAGGACATTGATACACTATATATTGAGGGTTTTGACTCTCATTTGATCATCAATTATCACTCAATCATAATGAGGTCTGATTTTTATCGCCTTATTGGGGTTTTTGGCTAATTTAAGAGAGGCACACTTGTTGAAGGAAAAGATTTTTGGCATTCTATGGTGTTTTTCTTTAAGGAAGGTGTTACAACTAGGGTTTGTAATGATATTTCTTGATCAATTTGTAAGTATTTTTCTCAAGAAAACTTCTTTGATTGAATGGTTGTAGTCTTATTTCTTACATGTATTTATAATTTTGTCAATAAAACCCTAGGTGACAGCACACAAGTAGGTCCTTGTCTCATGTCCCTTGATAGAAAAATCTTTTAGTTGATTGAAGAAGAAAAGAGAGCCTAGCAATAACTACACTTTTCTTCTTCCCTTAAGCTAGACTCCTTTGACTTCAAGAGGAAGAGGACGCCCTGTGCCTAGGGTTATCTACACCTAGGGTCGCTTTTAGGGTTCGATGAAAGAGCCTTTCCTTTGAAGCAACACTCTCCCTCTTAAACCCTCTTGTCTTGACTTTGTTTTTCATTTCAGCTAGTTGTTTGCCGGGAAGGAAAAGAGAGCACAAGGTCTTGTTTATTAACATCTGAGTGGCCCCTCTCCCCTAGGGTTACATTTTGAAGCCCCGATGAAGCAAAGATCTCCAAAACTTATCCCTCTAGTTCCTAAGTCTCATCCCTTCAACTCTTAAGGCCCTTCATGATGGGACTCCATTTAACCCTAAGGCACTGACCCTGCACTCAAACGCTGAAGTAGAATTGGATCTAAACACTTCAAACTCTTTTGAATTGAAACCTCCTAACTACACTAACCCTAACTTCTACTAACCCTAAGTTGTTGACGCTGAATTTTGGTTATTTTATCTTGGTGCAAAGAACGCTTCACTTTTATAAGCAATTGAATGGTAGTTGAGGGCATTTATTAGACTAAGTATTACTGATTATATTGATGCCATATCATTCTTGTATCTATTAACGAGTGATACATTTATCATTGCTAATTTGTAAACATTGACTTCATTACTACTTTTCAACCTATATTGAACATCAGATAGTCGCTGATTTATATGAAGTAATTAACCAAGATTGTATTAATATTATGGTGGCTTCGGAGGTATGAACCTCTATCATGACCTATGACGAGATTTCATTAGAATACTCGAAGGAAGCAAAGAATTGAAGGAAACCCCAGATTGCAAGCTATTCTACTGATAAATACATTTTACCATGAATTTATTGATACCTTAAGGAGAAGTCGGCCCCGCTAGTCACTACCACTATAAATATAGGGCTGCCGTACTATTATTCATCATCTCGAAGCTGCGTAGAGATACCAAATCTCGCACAAGAAAATATAGCTTTGGTGCCAGTTTCCGGGAGAACCAGGAAAGTGAGGGCTAGCTCGGTGGGATCATTTTGTTCAAATTAGTTTCTATTCTTGCTTGGTACATTAGCCTCTTGGCTATTGATTGCTACCACGATTCTCTTCTGGCCAAGGTCAAGGTGCTCTGAGGGTGGTTTCTACTGCGGGTTGCGACGAGGGTATCGCCACCGGTAAACGGTTAATAATCTTCTATATTCTAACAAAGTTATCCTTTGGCCACACCCCTTCAATCAGCCTAAACGCTGGAAGGAAGCATAGCCGCTTGATATTGAGCTTGTTGAGGAACCGCCGCTAGGGTTACTAGCGTGAGCGTACCTTCCAAAGCACCGGCAGCCTAGGTTACCAGCGTAATAATTGCGTAGTAAAACCCTACTCCTCGATCCGACACACCTCGCGGATGGAGCATCTCGCCAAGGAGAAGATATTCGATGCTCTAACTCAACGCACCTCTTGGCTCTCTCTGTACATTTAAAATGTCAGGGTTGAAGTTTTGGATCAAGGCATGACCGCTACCAACCAAGATATGTGTGAAATAATCAGTCTTTTACACTAGTCAGCACTTACCGGGACAAATTGAAGACGATATGTAGATAATCGACAGTGGAGCTTCCAAGCACATGACTCCGAGATCTTAGACTCTCAAATCTAAATGAGAGAAAGACATCGTGACAAAGTGGAGATTGGAGACAAAAGCACTTACCACGTCAAGGATTTGACAAGCCTCCATCAAGTTGGAATCGAGTAATCATGTTCACTTACAATGTTTTATATGTACCCGGCTTAGAAAAGAATCTTGTATCAATATCATGTTTAGAAGACAAAGGAAATAGAATAGCCTTCATGGATGAAAGGTGTTATCATGGCATAAGAATTCCAGGATAGAAGACACTAGGGTTATTGGAAGTCGTGGAGGAAAACTGTATAGACTACTAGAACAAAATAAAGAAGCTCTAGTACATGATGAAGTCAACCCTAATGAACTTTGGCATAGAAGGTAAACTCATATCAATTATCAAGCATTACCTTCCTCAAAAAAATGGTTGAAGGAATACCAAAATTGAAATCTACACACTCCATGAACCCGCAAGGGATGTGCCCTTTGGAAGAATATCAAGAGACCATTTCCAAGCAACAATAATAATGTGATCCATGGAAACTTAGATCTATCACACTCCATCGTTTCTATGGTCCAATGCTACCGGATTCTAGGAGTGATCTCTACTAGCATCTTCATAGATGACTATTCAAGAAAGACGCTACTCGCATTCTATTGAAATCAAAAGACGGCATTCAAAGAAAGTTTCAAGAATTGAAAGCAGAGATAGAGAACGTCACGAGCAAGAAGATCAAGACATTAAGATCGAAGTCGGAGGAGAATACACCGGCGAGCTCTGCATTCTACAAATCGCCAGGGATTGGGAGGGAGCTTAACTGCTCCTCATAATCTCAAATAAAATCCATAGCAGAAAGAAAGAATATATCTATCAAAGAAACAATAAAAGTTTTATCAATCCATCAAGGTCTTTCCATGTTTCTATGGGGAGAAGCAACAATGACTACAATATATGTACGTAATCGTATTCCTCATCGATATTGAAGGACATGACACCGAAGAAGCATTCGTGTAAGAAACCTTAACGAGAAATCTTAAGAATATTTGATGTCCGGGCTTTCATCTCATATTCCCAAAGATAAAAGGAATAAACTAGAACCCTAGAAAGAAGGGAATATTCGTGGGATATAGTGAGACTCATCCAAAGCCTATAGAATACATATTCCTTAACAACACAAGATCTAGTTAGCGAGAGGGAATGTTCAATGAAAGGGTGGCCTTCAGAAAATCCATCGAATAAATTATCGAAGAAGAAGAGGTTGAAGAACCTAATGAAGAAAAACGTGAAACGAAATGACGAAAAGGAACTACTTGATCATCCCATGGAGCCATGTGAAAACAATGATTCAATTATCGTAACTATGACCAAGAAGCGACCAACTTGGCTTGAAGCCACATTACAAGATCTAGAAGAATCAAGGTTCCAGAAGAAACATCTAGGAAGAGTAAAAGACCAAAAGATTCTCAAGTTATGCAAAGATATATGACGAAGCTTCTAGGAGGAAGAACCTTACTACATTCAAGAAGCAATCCGTATGGAAAATGGAAAGAAGCTATGGCGTAAGAACATCAAATTCATTACGAAAATGAAGTATGAGAAATTGTACCTAAACCTAAAGAAAAATCGCTGGTAACCCCAAATGGGTATCCAAGATCAAACATGCCACGAAAAGTGTGTGGATAAATATAAGGCAAGATTCAGGGCCAGAGGGTTCTCCCAGAATGAGGAAGAAGACTATGAGAAAACCTTTGCCCCGCTGGCAAGATATACCTCCATCAGAACTATCATATCTTGCAGCTTCCATGGGATGGAATCTACACCGATGGATGTAAAGACAGCCTCTTCAACAGAGCTATTGAAGAAGAAGTGTGAGCATTGAACAACCTCAAGGATTCGAGGTACATTCTGGAGATGTTCACGCTATGTGATTGAGAAAAGCTCTATATGGACTCAAGCAAGCTCCAAGGGCTTTGTACTAAAATGGACAATTATCTAACAAGACTTGGTTTCTCCAAGAGTCATGTAGATCCAAACCCTTTACTACAAAGTCGCGGATAACGACCTGGTGATTCTACTATTATATGTTGATGATCTATTCATAACAGTGAAGAATCTCTAATCATCCAAAGGCAAGAAGGATTTAGCTCAATTTGATATGAAAGATCTAGGTTTTGTTGCCGTCCTAATACACACTTGCGCACGCGAGCTAAGTCCAATCATTTCTAGTGTGCCCCTGACACACGTCTAAGTTCCGTGCCCACATCATTACCTTTGATCGAATCCTTCCTTCTAGGCTTACTCCTAGGGAAGCCAAGGGGTAGTCCCTAGTTTCTAAGTTAATTTTATAATTGATGTTCTAGGAGTTAGTTTTAATTTGTTACAAGCCAAAGGAAAAATCCACTCATAATGACAAGAAAGAATGTAAGTGCAAGTCGACATATTATGACAATACCTTCCCTAAAGTTTCTCCGCCTAAGACCAGTGCCTATGTTGGGCAATGGGTCAATTGGTGCCTTTGAGGGTGGTTCAATTACGGTTTACAAGTGTTACAATGCTTAAACTACCCTAACCCACAAGACATTAACTATACAAAAGAATCCTAAGATTTACAAGTATTTACAACAATTTACAACCGATACGTAAATACGTAAACTAGGCACAAGATACACAACAGATACACGCATACATCAATGTAACCGATATTCATGAAATAAACAACTTACACATAAGCCAAGCATGCCCCAAATGGCACTTACTCCATTTGATCGACCGGGGCAACCGCCAATCACAAAAGCACTAAGGATCAAAGGAAGTATTGCCTCCCAAGTGGGATGCTCAATACTTACTTTATCCAAACCACAAAGATAAGCAAATAATCAGATATTCAACAAGTAAATCAATTGCTCATTTAAACATAAGGAAGATAGAACATATAGCTGCAATGAATAGATGAAACAATGAAATATTCCACAAGTGTGTTTGCTTATGCATACATCTAATTCCCCAAACAAGTGATCTTATGCAACTAAGTGTTCTTCTTAAAAATTTTAAGTTCCCACCCCTAAGCTAGATGTGTGTCTCAACTTCGAATTCCACCAAATAACTGCCCATGCTCAAGATACCGTCACGAGTCCCCACAAGATCACCATTACTTCACCACAATAAGAAGTAGTCCGAGAGGGCATCTCCCCAACGAAACCACGATTCGGCCCCTCGCCACTTCCCCAGGATCGTCCTCTTACCCGCTTTTAGATGGTGGAGAGATGTTAAAGACCCCCTAAAATGTTGCTAAAGGTTATAAGGACCCGCGTGGGTTTTTTAGGTGTGTTGGGTTGCTTTTAACAAGTTTTAGGTGTTCCAATTTTATCTTTTTAGCGTATGACTGTGAGCAAAAAGTGTGTAATCAATGCTTACCGAAGTGTAAATTAAACCATCATCATCATAACATAACATAAAAGAAAATTGTACGATATTACACCATCAACATAAGATCATATGAACATAACGTTGCAAGATATGAAACATGAACCATGAACCATTCACATGTATATAATGAAATCAAAATGAAAGATTGAGCGTGAGCAATTGCAAGATAAAGAAACGAAAACGTGAGTGTCTCAGCCCATAAACACAAGATATCTGCATGTAAAAATACTTGAAATGGAAAGCAGCGAATGTTAATGTTTTAAACTACAAGATATGTTTTAAGCACAGAGATATCAGGTGTTAAACATTCACCATAAACATGAGATAAACTTGTACTGGACGTGCTGAAGTGAGTTAAGACATGAATACTTAAACGCATAGACCAAGACGTGAGCAATAGGTGAAAGTTTTAAAACATAAACTTAGGCCGTGAGCTCATAAGTGCAACATGTAAAGCATTTAACCATAAGCGTAAACTATGTGATGTGCTAAAACCCAAATAGGGTCGTGAGCTTCAAGGCATATATCACATAAACACTATTTCATCATCAAAACATGTAACTGCAAATAATGTAAGACGTGAGCTAAAGGAGATTGCAAAATAAGGTCTAAGAGCTAACATCCATCCACATATTATGCTAAGCTTTGAGAAGAATGGGAGTACTTTTGCAAAATGAGAACTTAGCAAAAGGGGATCTTAAACCAAAACGTGAGCATATGTTTTAAATCATCAACATCTAAACTATAATCATTATATCACATGTATATGCCAAATGTGTGTGCAAACCACAAGAGGGCCGTGAGCAATTAGGGACCAAGCATATGAAATATTAAACCATAAGATGTGTTATGTGCTTGATGTGAAGGCTAAGCCGTGAGCATAAATGAGTGTGTGAGATGTGTTTGCCAAATGAAACTAAACCGTGAGCATAAGTGTTAATACAACCATGAAACTTTAACCAAAAATATGTATAATCTATGCAAAACGTGGCTAAAACTATAGCTAAGACGTGGATGTTTCAACCATGAACAAACGAGAGCTCTTTAGATGTTAAACACATGCAATATTTAACCATGAAACGTGAGACTCATGTGCAAGGCGTGGGTAAGTGTTGAGGGACGTGAGTGCTTAAACCCAAATGAGGCCGTGAGCTAAAATCAGATCAATCAACATATACTTCACCAAAACTATAACAATTGCTTGCAAAAAGAAATAGGCCGTGAGCTAAAGAGAGCACCAAAACTAATAACTTGTAGATGATAATGACCAAAGATAATCTAACTAATCAACATATGAAATCATCACAAAGTTAATTCCCTTAGAGCCAAGGCTATTGGGGATTACTCCCTTAAGGTGTTGGCAAAAAACAAACTTGAAACGTAAAGATTTGTTTTCCTTGTGGGTCAAGCGTTTTGGGGATGATCCCCCAAGGTGCCAAAGACATTTAGATTAATATCTCCTCAAGATATCAATCGCACGTAGTGCTGTGGCATTCAAGCCAGAGGTCCTGAGAGCCGGACAGAGAGAATGTCAGCTAGGCTCCTGGCCGACTACTCAGGCAGAGACTATCTTAACAATATTAATCAAAAAAGAACAAAAAGTTTATTGATTAACTTAGAAATGAATGAATAAATAAAGCCAAGACGATATTGGGGGGTTGGCTGGGCCAAGCTCACTCCCAAGGTGTCGGCAATACAAAAAGCTTTACAAAAATACAAGAAAAACTTACAAAATATACAAAATGTACTAAGGAAAATGCTAGAAATTCGTTACCCAAGTGAGATATGTCTTGGCTGAAGCTTGTGGACGAATTTGGGCAGCGTCTTCCCTTGTTCCTGGTAAGTTTCTACAGAAACCAGCAAGCAAAAGCTCGCTGGAAATGCTGAAAAACACCACGAAAGTTAAAGGAAATTTTCTGCCTTACCACAGAAAATTTCCACACAAAAATCTGCAAGAAAAATGATGAAATATTGACCTATCTAAGAGAGTTAAAGTGCTGAAATCAAGCTAAAATGAAAGCAGAAATGAAATGGATAATAAGAAGAGCTTAGAAGTGTAAGAGAGGGGCAAGGGAAGACTCCTCTTCGAATACTTTCCCAATGATCCTCTTGGGATGACCTGCAAAACTTAGCAAATGATGTGAGCAATGTAATAAACAGTTATCTTGAATAAGTTTAAAACGAAATACTTACGAATCTTAAACCATCCAACAACAACACAAGATAACTAGAACACTCTTAGCTATCTTACCCTAGTAGAACACTCTTACCAAAGATCTACTACAAATGATCACATACAAAAACAAAGTCACAATGTCACCTCATGTGTAGATGAAATTCTGAATACTCTAAAATTTCCTCATAATCCTCCAAAGCTTTTCTCTATTAATCCAAAAATGAGAGAATAGTGAGTGGGTGGCTTGATGGCAAGAGCAAGAAAGGTGGAGTGAAATTTCAGCAGCATAACAGTAGCTCAAAGAATGGTGAAGAAATGAGGAGGGTAGGGGTCTTACTTATACCTCTAGAGGCAAAGTGAGGGTAGCTAGATGAAGGCCAAGTGTTAGTTAGAGAGAGAGAAGCACCCATCTCAAGGAGAGGGCGCCCCACTTAGGTTTAGGGTTTTGGCAAGTTAGAAAGAAGGCTAGGGGGGGCGCACCTTCTAGAAGAGGGGCGCCACATGGAGGAGAGAAAAGGACGTGGGGTCATGAGGGTGAGTTGTCACCACAAGAGGGGCGCACTAGGGATTGTAGGAGGGCCCACGTAAATGATTTAATGAGTTTCTAAGGTTTTGAGAGGAAGGAGGGCGTGAGTTCTAGAAGGGGGGCGCACCTTCTAGAAGAGGGGCGCCACATGTGAAGGTGGGGTCCATTAAAGTGTGACGTGTTGGCTTAGGGAGGGCGCACCTCATCTATGAGGGGCCCACACAAAGTCTCAAAGCAAAAGATTAAGGTTTAAGTTGGGAAATGAAGGTTTTGGGTAAGGGGGGTCGAATTTTCCCTTAGGGCAAGGGGAAAAAGGGTGTAAAAGTGAGTTAAATGGGTAGATTAAGGTTTGAAGTGGTTAGGATGGGTTTGGGTAGGTTAGGGGGGTCTAACTTGCTCATTGCCACCTTACCACTAACTCACTAACTCAGAAATTACAATAATTTGACATTTGACCTTAGCAATTAAAATTGTTGTTTTTTACTGACTCTGACTCTGAGTGGACAAACACCTATCAAAACTTGTCCGACTGAGTTGAAACTTGGCCTATGGGTGTAGGGGGTGTTGTTCCATTTCTTTTGAGCACAAATACCCCTATCAAAATCCCAAAGGCTAAGTTTTTACAATGTTTAGCTCAAAAAATAATTAATTAATTAAATCATTAAAGACTTAATTAATTAAAAAAAAACCTATCTAGACTCGACGAAAT
>SNQJ01S0129313.1:26033-41995 GCA_010110895.2 Picea sitchensis
TAGACAAAGTGGTTAAGTGGAAAAAGTTGGTTAAGTGGACAAAGTGGATAAGTAGACAAAGTGGCTAAGTGGTTAAGTGGACAAAGTGTCTAAGTGGACAAAGTTGGTTAAGTGGACAATGTGGATAAGTGGACAAAGTAGTTAAGTGGATACTTCTAGAGGAAGCTACTTGGAGAGTATAAATAAGAGAGCAGAATGAAATGAATACAAATTATTAAAATATTCTTAACACAAAATAACAGAGATACAGTAAAAATGGTTTTCTATTCAATAAGGAAATAAACTGAAACTGTAAAATGCAGCGGAAAACAAGATTCTTGGAATGGTGGCGGCTTATCTCTGAGAAGAGATGTGAAGGTTACGCTCATTCGGAAGAAGATGGTTACAATGAGGCTCCGAAGGCCTTTTACAATAAACAGGAATGCCAAAAACCTTAGACATCCAAAAACCTAACCCTAGGAGATGAAGTGCCAAAAGTCATGTGGGCCCCATTTGGGTAAGTTAGTACATCAACTTCCCAGGGTCGTAACTTTTGCATACGATCTTTGTTTTAGGCCCACGATAGCCTATTGGAAAGGTCTAACTGAGAAGAAAAAATTTCGACTGGCCCAGGGTAAGCCCATTAGTAGTCCCCTAGGCCCCAAATCCCCAAAAAACGTCGTTTTGAGCCTCAAAATGACCCCAGAAGTTTGGAACCTGAAAAACTGTCAAAACAATTGCAAGGTGGAAAACTATTTTTTAAGCCAGTGGAATAGGTGGGTGGCCACCGATATCCACCTGGATCTATCCTCCCTCCTTTGGAAGAAATGGTCTCCATTGCGTTGATTTCCCCCATCAGATGAGGAAATTTCTATTGAATTTGGCCCTGGGTGAGCCACTTTCCTTGGTGTAGGAGATGCCCTACTTTGACGACTCGATAAAGCCAGATCCTTTACTGTCGATTTCCCTTGATCTATGTGTCCACAATTTGATCACTGAATGCATGTCGCATGCATTCAGGGTTGAACTCTGTTGGTGTCAACTGCTCTGCTATCTTTGAAGTGTCCAATAATGGTGGGAAATATGGTCTAAGGATAGCCACGTTGAAGACTTGATGTAGACCAAGGAAGGGGGGAATGTTGAGCACAAAATCATTGTCACCCACAACCTTGGTGATGGTGTATGAACCATAATGGAGTGGGTGAAGCTTCTGATGGGGCCCTGCAAGGCGTTCTTTATTCAAATGAAACCAAACTTTGTCACCCACCTGAAACTTATGTGGCACCCGATGTTGATCATGGCATTGCTTGTACTTGGAATTAGAATTCTGTAGAATATCCTGAACCTGTTGGCGGATGTTATGTATCCACTCAATGAATCGGGTGGCTTTGTGAGCTTCTGGTGGAGCAGGGGATGAGTCGGCCGAGGTGGTCTCTAGGGGTAGTACAACATCCATGGGGCCCAATGGATGGAATCCCAACCCCACCTGAAAGGGGTTGTGGCCAATTGAGCTATGCAGGGCTCGGTTGTAGCTATGATGGAAATAAAGAAGACTCTCATCCCATTTGCGGGGGTATTTTGAATTGTACATGCGCAGGATATGTACAAACATCTGATTGATGACCTCATTTTGGCCATTTGTCTAAGGGTGGAAGGCAGTGGATTTGGTGAGCTTGGTATCTAGAAGTGACCAAAGGCTAGACCAGAATGAGCTGAGGAACCGACTATCACGGTCTAAGATAATGGTTTTTGGGATCAAAAAATGTACCCATACTCGTTCAAAGAAGAGCTTGGCAGTGGCTTCTGCTGTGATGTTCTTCTTGTAGGTGACTGTAAGCGCCATCTTGGAAAAGCGATCAACAACCAAAAAAACACATTCATTTCCCCTCTTGGTGGACGGGAGGCCCGACATGTAGTCCATTGAGATGGATTCCCATAGCCTGTTAGGAGTAGGAAGAGGGGTGTACATGCCCTATTTCTTAGTGGTTGGTTTGACAATAGTGCAGGCAGTGTGGGACTTGATATACTTGTTGACATCCTGTCGAAGTTTCGACCAGTAGAAATGTTTTTACAGCACTACCACTGTCTTTTGGACGTGAAAGTCTCCTACCACCCGATTGTAGTGAGCTTCCCAAATCATCTTCGCGTGCTCTCTTGATGGAAAGCAAAGATGGCCCAGACGACACAACATCCCATCCTGAATATGGAAATTAGCGACCACTAAGTTGGTGCCCAACATTTGGTACATGGTGGAGAAGTCAGGTTTTGTCTCGTAGAAGTGGGGCCATATGGAGGTCTCGTGACCACAAGAGTCTAGCACCATGGTTTGTGTCGCGACTAGATTTTGGTTGAGGAAGTCAAAAACTCGGTTGGTACTTCATATTTTATAATTGATGTTGAGGTGAAACTGTTATAAGTATGTTGACCACTTCTGATGGTGGTCATTCTGCAATTTTACTTGGGTCTGCATGAACTGTAGTGGCTTGTGATTAGTGTGGATGACTGTCTCCTTCCCAAGAATGTAATGTCTCCACTGGCGGTAGGCTTGCACAATGGAGTACAATTCTTTGTTGTAAGTAGGGTACTTACAGACATCATATGATAGTGTCTCACTATGATATTCCATGGGGTGGTCGTGCTGAGTGAGGAAAACACCCACAACATAGTTTGAAGCATCTGTCTCGATCTCAAAGGGATGTTGCAGGTTTGGTAATGAAAGTATTGGGGATGATCACAAATTCTTCTTCAATTAATCGAAGGATTGTTGTTGGGATAAGCCCCACACAAATGTTTCCTTACCTCCACCCCTGGTTACTTGGATGAGGGCCCATGCGATATGAGAGAAACCCAGCACGAACCTGTGATAGAAATTGGTGAGGCCCAAGAAGCTCTGAAGATCAGTGAGTGTGGTTGGGGATGGCCAGTCATGGATGACATGGATCTTGGTTGGATTCACATGCACACCATGCTGATAAATGATGTAGCCTAAGTAATGAACCTTGTCCATGCCAAAGAATAATTTTTCCAAGTTTGCATATAGTTTGTGTTGTCGCAGGGTGTACAAAACATGTTGAATATGATGCAAGTGTTCCACCCAAGTCTTGTTGTAGATGAGGATGTCATCTAAATACACCACTACAAAAGTATTGGTGAAAGGTCGTAGGATATCATCCATCATCCTCATAAAAGTTGTTGAAGCATTTGTCAAACCAAAGGGCATGACCAACCATTCAAAAATACCTTCTTTTGAATTGAAGGCAGTCTTCCATACATCTGTCTATTTTATTGGGACCTGGTGGTATCTAGAGTTCAGATCAATCTTACTGAAGTATTTATCCCCTGTGAACTAATCAAGGAGGTCATCGATTCAGGGAATCCGGTACCAGTTTTGGACTATGATTTTATTCAGGGCCTGGTAATCAATGTAGAGTTGCCAAGTCCCATCTTTCTTCTACACTAGCATGATTGGGCTCCCATAAGGTGATGATATGGGATGGACGTTCCCCTAGTGGAGCAGTTCTTGGATCTTCCTCTTTATATCCTCATTTTCTAACAGAGAGCGACTGTAGACTATCCCATTGGGTAGCGGTGCGCCTAGGGTCAGATCGATGGGATGCTTGACCTAGTTGTGCAGAGGTACCCCAATAGGAGAGGAGAATATATTTGAGTATTCTTCCATGACCTTATCCACTTTCTTCTATTGTGTGGAGAGATCGGTTGTGGAGGCCCTACATGTGGTTGGGATATTTTTCTCACTCTAAGAGCGAATCATGAAGAAGAAAAATTTCCCAGTCTGAGAGATTACCTTCCTGCATTGCTTGGTAGAGATCAAGGAAATAACATTAGGAGGGACTGCCTCGTGTATCCTGTACAATTTCCTGTTCAAATTAATAATAACACTATGAGGCCTAGAATCATATACACCATGATGTTTCCATAAATAAGGTTGGCCCAAAAGAACATTACAAATTTTGAGAGGAGAAACATCACACAATACCTCGTCTTTGAAGGGATTTATGTCGTACAAGAGTCGACACTGTTGGCTAACACAGAGATCGCTTCCTTGGAGGAGCCATCCAATGGTGTAGGGTTGTGGGTGAGGCGTTTTCGACAGGGCCAACCGCTTGACAACCTCTACTAATATGAGTTTCTTTTGGCTATTTCTATCAATGATGAAGTGCAGCGGGGTGACTTTTACCAAAATATATGAATGGACGAGGTGCTCTCCTTCTTTTGGCTTGTCTGGTTCACCAAGCTGAAGCTTGGTGGTAGAAATGGTGGCACTGGGTTCTGCATCAAGGATCCATCTTCCCCTTTCTGGTTCTGAATCAGAGGCACAACCCGCATCTGATTCAGAGGCTTTCACTTCGGCCACCAATGACTACTTTGAGAGAAAGTCAACAGTGTTATGCCAAGGGCTCTTATGGAAGTCGCACCACTTCCTGGTATCTTTCTTTGTCTTTCCGGTGTCCTTCTTTTCTAGCAGCTTGGACTAGTTGTCTTGATACTGTCCATATTTCCTCTTTCCTTTGTTCTGTGGGTTGGGGTCGCCCTTTCCTGGCTTTTGCTGTGAGGGGTTCCCAGGCCCAAATTGTTGCATCTTTTGTTTGAGCTTCCGCTTGATTTTTACGGCATATTGGTAGGCTGCACCCAAGGATGAGATGTCCAAAAATTCCATTTCAGTATGGATGTATCTATGCAGATCACCATGATACTTGAGCACCATATGTTTCTCTGAATCTTTGAAACCTAGCTTGGTGCGCAAGGTATAGAAGATATTTGTGAACTCTGGCACTACTTGGTCTCTTTCTTGCCACAGTGTGGTCCATTTGGTATACAAGTCATCATAACTTCTGACAGGATAGTATTGTTCCTTAATAACATCCCTGAAGGATTCCCAGGTGGTCATGACTATAAATAATGAGGGTTCTTCTGTTTCCTTTTTCTCACAGAACGTTTCCCACCAATATTTGACATGGGGAACGACTTTGAGAAGCGCAAAAGTAATATTTTCTCTATTCGAAAAGTTATGGACAGAAAAATACCCTTCTAATATATTCAACCACTTGTCTACAACATATGCATCTATCAAACCTTAAACTATAGGAATATCAAAGTTGATTTGTACCTTGAATGGGGCGGCGCCTTCACTTGAGGAAGATGTGTCACCTATTGGTAGTCGTCGAAGGATTTGTGCAAAACTATCCATCATCTCATTCCTCTATTGCGTGAGGGATTCCTCAAGAAATGTTTTGAAAGGATATTCTATCCCATCATATTTATTTTCTCCTACCATGAGAGGTCGCTTGAGCATGCGAGAGATTTTGTCCTTAAGAGAAACAAGCTCGAGACAAAATTCTTTGTACCCTGACCTCGTTGGGGACATGCATTAAGATGACAAGGAGCAGACTACTTTGATACCACTGAGCCAAATTTTATGAGCAGAACGAAATGAATACAGATTATTAAAATATGCTTAATACAAAATAACAGAGATAAAGTAAAATTGGTTTTCTATTCAATAAGGAAATAAGCTGAAACTATAAAATGCAGTGGAAAATAAGCTTGTTTGAATGGTGGTGGCTTATCTCTGACAAGAGATGTGACGACTATGCTCATTCGCAAGAAGATGGTTACAATGAGGATCTGAAGGAATTTTACAATAAACAAGAATTTCAAGAACCCTATACATCCAAAAACCTAACCCTAGGAGATGAAGCGCCAAAAGTCATGTGGGCCTCGTTTAGGTAAGTTAGTACATCAACTTCCCGAGGTCGTAACTTTTACATACAATCTTCCTTTTAGGCGCACGATAGCTTGTTGGAAAGGTATAACTGAGAAGAACAATTTTTTATTGGCCGAAATAAAATATATTGATTGTTTCCTGGGGCCCAAATCCCCAAAAATCGTTGTTTAGGGCCTCAAAATGGCCCCAGAATGTTGGAGCCTGAAAAACTGTCGAAAAATTGTCAAGGTGGAAAATTGTTTTTCGAGCCAGTGGAATAGGTGGGTGGCCACTGATATCCACCTAGATCAATTGAACATATAAAATTTACTGAGGCAACCAAAGGATATCTAAGGATAATTTCATAGGGAAGGTGAAGTAAAGAAGGCCGAAATTCAAGGGAGGATAAAGTTTTTTTTATGATGCTTTCTAAGGTATGTTATTTACAGGCCATCTCACCATTTTCGCAATAAATTGTTTTCTAGAATGATTCAGATCGATAAATATGGAGGCTATTGAAAAAATATATCCAATTAAATGTTATAAAAATTTCAGCTTGTGGGTTGTTTTATTTTGGGACTTACACGCCATGGAAAATAGGGTTTGTGGCTAGTCCTGAAACTAGTCTAAAACAGGTGTTTTGGGTAAAAACGTCATAAATTATTCTTTACAGGTCCAAATTTGGTAAGAACAAATGTATTGGTTAGAGTATAGTTTGAAGTATATTTTGTACCATTCTTAGATACATAAAGAAAATATTCCTTGCGGGGTCGTCTCTACAAGTTCTCTCTGTAGAATAAGCCAGAATTCAGCAAGGTATGCCATTTTTTCTATAATGCCTTTTATGGGAGGCTCAAAGAAGTGAAAACTGGAGGAATTTCATAAAAGACACTGAAGAACATTGTGTACCATTTTCAGACCTTTATTCATTATAGGTATAGATTTATTATTGTTGCAAGTTAAGGTTGTTGACTAATCCAAAATTAGTCATGTGAGAGTAAAGTAAATTTTGATCAAAGTGAAAGTCTCTTGTTGTTAAAGTTAAGGAAGGTTTGCAAGTCTGTGATCATATAAACCAAGTATGTTATAGAGTTACAGATCAGATCTGGATGATGATATTGATGTGACATGTTGTGTGGTGCATAGGTGATGCACTTGTCTTTGGCATAGATTGTTGGTACAATTCGACATATTGTTTTCTGTCTACAAGATGGGTCTTGTACTTGAGGGTTGGATTCCTCTTCTCAGTTGGTGCTGAGATCTATAGGCTGGGTCTTGAAATGAGAGTTGGTTCTCTCTTGGATTTGGTGCTCTATTTCATTTGGTGTTGATAAAACCCAAGGATTGTATTCTGTAATACAAAAGAAACTTACACATATATTTGGTGTTCCTTTTGTTCTTTATTGTGATGGTGCATAACTATTTATTGTTAATCTATGTAATTTAGATATATTTACACACAAGAAACTAAGTATGAATGGAATTAATAAGTAATGAGGTTTTGAATGTGGATTTCTAACTAAAGTTTTGTGAGAAGTGAAAAAACATCCCTCACACTTATTCACCCCCCCCACCTCTCAGTGTGATCAGTGTGTCCAACAATTGGTATCAGTGTGGGCCTTCACTATAAGCCTTAACAATCTTGGATGAGATCTATGGACACACAAATAAATGATGAAGTTCCAATCTTTTATGAGAAAAATTATTCTACATGGAGAGTAAAAATAAAAGGGTATTTGAAAGAAAAAGGAGCAGGTGTTTGGAAAGAAACTATTAGTGGATCAATTCCCTTGAATAATAAGTCAAATTTTGTAGCTCAAAAGGAAGAAAATAAGAATGAATCATTGGCTCTCAAGAACATTTTCAATGGACTCTCAATTTTTGTCAAAGAAAGCATGGGACAATGTACTTCTGCCAAGGATATATGGTTGAAGCTAGAGAAGACATATCAAGGAAAAAAGGATGACACTGAAGACAATTCCATCAAGAACAATGAAGGTAAAAACTCTCCAAAATCCTTTGATTGCAATAATTCTAAGTGGGATGATGTTGAATGTTTCTCTATAAGTGAAGAAGAAAATGTAGAGGTAGTTTGTGTAGAATCAAATGACAGTTATCCAATAGATGAAGAGGAATATTTGTTGAATCTTAAAGATAAAGTTTTAATTGAGTTAGATTATGTTAGCGGTGAAATAGGACATTACTCAATTGATTTTGAGTATCTTGAAAAATACACCAAGGAAGTCCTATAAAAGTACCCAAGATATACCATGGAACTAAAGCAAATGATCAAAGAACAAGAAGAAAGTAAAAATACTCAATTAGAAGAAAAAGAAGAAGAGATCAAAAGACTAAAGAATGAAATAGAAGAAAATAAGAAGGTATATGATGATCTTATCAAAAGTATTGAAGTTAATGTCAATCTTAAGACCAAAATTGAAGAATCCAAAATAATAGAGGAACTATAGAATAATCAAGTAAAGGAAAAGGAAGAGTCATGCCATAAGTTGGAAGTTGAAGTTGTTGATCTTAGAAAGAAAGTAGAGAAGTCAAACACTCAGATTAAGTTCATGAATAGCTCAGGAATCTTGTATGAGATACTAGATAGCCAAATATCTACAAATGATAAATCGGGTCTTGGATACAACAAGGAAGCTATACATCTTGAAGCTAGCACTTCTAAGAAGCATGAGGTAAGTCCTTCATTCTCAAAAAGTGGAAGTAATGTTGCAAGTAAACCATATACACAAATCAAGGAAACTTTCAAAAGAACAAAGCAAGGAATACATCAATAACCCATCTTTACACCTCAGAGAAAATTCAAAAGAGAGACACCTTCAAGATGGACACCAAAGAAAATGTATGAAAATGTTTTTCATGGTCACTGCTACTCATGCAATTAATATGGTCACAAATCTTTGGATTACATACATTATGAAAGGAAAGATAATGGAAGGTTTCAGAACACCCTAAGGTGTTGGAGATATAATCAAGTGGGACACATTGCTGCTCATTGTCACACCATGAGATGCTACAGTTGTAGTGGGTTTTGCCACAAATCCCAGGATTGTTGGAACACAAGAAGACAATCCATGAGGAGTGCTTCATATAGCATGACAAGAAGAACACATGAAGCTAGGAAGGAAGACAATTTTGAAAGCATGGAAGCTCAGAGCTCAAGTTCTGAGAAGCTGGAACACCTTTAGAAGTGGATGAAGAAGATTGGATAACCAAAATAGAATGGCATCCATGAGGCAAGCTCAATCTTGATTTTTTTATGAAGCATACGCGGACTCTTGTGGGATAAGTCACATACATACGAGAGGTGACCTATAGAAAGGTTGCATACATACAAGTGTTGTCTATAGAACATGCCACATACCTTTGGTAAAATCCTTTGAAAAGAAGGCTATGAGTTGGAGCATGCTTTGATGGTATAACTTTGTTTTGCAGGGTCTGACATGGTTTATTGCAGGTTTTTATGATTATATGTTGGCATGTGAATTTGATGTATGTATGGTGATGACATATGGTTGAATGTTGAAATTATACCTTGGATGCATGGTACTAACCCTATAGTGTGGATTGAGACATTTACTATTTAGTAACAATGGTTTTTATGTCAGTGATGATATGGCATGTTGTTTATGGGACAATTCATGTTGATGTGATGCTAGCTAGACACATATCATTGATCTATTGAGGGACACTCTTAGAACATGTTTAGAGGTACTATTGTCTTCTTAGTACTTGTTGTAGTGAATAGTTTTTGAGGAATATCTGTCATTGTACATGGATGGTACATATGTGAGCTCCATTTATATGTCTTATGATGTATTGTTAGAGGCATATTTGTTGGATGTCTTGGTGCATGAATTTGGCATGTGATTGAGCTACATATTGAGACATGTATTTGATTAGTTAATGAGGTGGTTATGTTGTACATCATTGATGATTCATAGCTTTATCTATAGTTGATGCGTGATTAAATTGGTACATATTTGATACATTGTTAGAGGCACTTGCTAGAAATATGATTGGCACATGGTTTATGGTTGCTATGACATACATGTATGGAAACACATCTTTATTGTAGTTCATCTTGTTTAGGTTTGGTGCATGGTTGATTCACTTGATTTGGTACATGATGTATGGGATGATATATTTGAGACACTTGTTATGATGCTTAGATGATATATTGATGGTTGAGATACATGGTTGTGGCACTTTTTTCATGAGTGATATGACACTTGTTTGAGGAACATGATTGGTATGTTGGTATAGGAATATGGTTGGTACACAGTCATCACATGTTCTTAGCATATGGTTGATACACTCCATTGATGATATCTTATGGTATATTATATGGGATTGATGTACATGGTTTATGTACATGGGTATTGTGCATGGTTGGCACACAGTATGGCACATGATGTATATGGTTGATGTTTTGTTCATGATTCTCTATTCATTGTTGACATATATGTTTCTTCATGATGTATCATATGCAACAAGTTTGATGCATGGACAGGTCCAAGGATTGTTATAGGAAGAGAATATCATTTTTTAGCATTTGATCTATGTTCCTGTTGAGCAGTAGCATTTGTAGAAGAAGCAGATTGCAGTGGTAGTATATTGTTCATCTTATAGAGAAGATATTGGGAGACATACCCACATGGGGATTCATTCTTCTTCCCATTATTTCAAGAGGAGATATTCATTAGATGCAGGATAGAGAGATATATGATTGGAAAGAGAGAACAGAGGCATGTTTCCAAGGGGAACGATGGTCACATGGGGATCATGAGTGATATGTCTTCAGCATTACATCAAAGTGATATCCCTTGTTCAAAATGGGAGAGATTATTTAGAGGAAGCTCAAAGGAATTCATATAAGGGGAGAAAACCCAAGGAGAGAACTACCCTTTTCCATTGATGTCAAAGGGGGAGAGATATTCACATTGATGTGATTGATATGAATATTGATGAAGTGCAATGCCATGTCTACATGTTTCCGTCAATGATTGGTGTTGACATCAATGTTGGTATTGTCATTAATGCCAAAGAGAGACATTGTTGCATTATGTTGTCATTGATGTCAAATAGTTGATGACTTTTTCATAGTATCATTGATGTATTGATTGATGGCCTATGTTGTCATAGATGTAATTGATGTCAAAGATGTCAAGTGTTGCCATATTGATGCAGTATTTTCATGGATTGATGTATAGATAGGATGATGTAAAGATTGGTCATTATTGTCTTTTCATGGTTGATAGGAATAACCGGATGGATAAACTCCAAAGTGGTTCCCCTATGGTGAAATCCCTCATGGGAAGATGCTCTTGGATAAAGTTCTCAAAGTGTTCCCCTTATGGTGAAATCCCTTACGGGAAGACGCTTTGTGAAGTCCAAATGGTTAGGTATCCCAACAGTGTGGTTAGGGAACCCAATTTTGATTAAGAAATAATGTGATGAATATCAATGAATTTTTAGGAGAAACTATTCCATATGGATAGTATATTTCATGCCATTTCCTTTGATATGTGGAACGTCACATAACTCCTCACATTTAGAGAGTAATGGCCATGTGAAGTTTGAAAAACCTAATGAGTTATCTAGAAGCCTCTAGAAGGTCAAATCTGTCAAATTCTTCTAGAATCTCCTAGAATAAGTTGACCAGTCAAAGTGGTTAGTCATGGGTTAAGTGGTTGCAACAAGAAAACAATTAAAAATAAATTAGTTGCAACTAGAATTGGAGAGTTTACTATTAGTGGACAAAGTGGTTAAGTGGACAAAGTGGCTAAGTGGACAAAGTGGGTTAAGTGGAAAAAGTGGAAAAAGTGGCTAAGTGGTTAAGTGGACAAAGTGGCTAAGTGGAAAAAGTGGCTAAGTGGACAAAATGTGTTAAGTGGACAAAGTGGCTAAGTGGACAAAGTGGTTAAGTGGATACTTCTAGAGGAAGCTACTTGGAGAGTATACATAAGAGAGAAAGGGTCTCCCATTAGCATCCATTGAGAATATTGAACATCTATAAGTTACTGAGGTAACAAAAGGATATATAAGGCGAATTTCAGAGGGAAGGTGAAGTAAAGAAGGCTGAAATTCAAGGGAGGATAAAGTTTTTTTGATGATGCTTTCTAGGGTATGTTATTTGTAGGCCATCTCACCATTTTCATAATAACCTTTTTTATAGAATTCTTCAAATGGTGAAATATAGAGGCTATTGAGAAAACATATCCAAGTAATTGTGATAAAAATTTCAGCTTGTGGGGTGTTTTATTGTGGGAGTTACACGCCGTGGAAAATATGGTTTGTGGCTAGTTCTGAAACTAGTCTAAAACAAGTGTTTTGGGTAAAAACATCATAAATTCTTAATAACAGATACAAATTAGGTAATACCAAATGTATTGGTTAGAGTACAGTCATTAGTATGTTGTATACTATTTTCATATCTATAAAGAAATTATTTTGTGCGGTGTAGGCTCTACAAGTTCTCTCTCTAGAATAAGCCATAATTCAACAAGGTATGCCATTTTTTCTATAACTCCTTTTATGGGAGGATCTAAGAAGTGAAACCTGGAGGAATTGCATAAAAGACACTAAATAAGATTTTGTACCATTTTCAGACCTTTATTCATTACAGGTACAAAGTTATGATTATTGCAAGTTAGGGTTGTTGACTAATCCAAAATTAGTCATGTGAGACTAAAGTAAAGTTTGATAAAAATGATAGTCTCTTGTTGTTAAAGTTAAGGAAGGTTTGTAGGTCTGTGATCATATAAACCAAATCTGTTACATAGTTAAAGATCATATTTGGATGATGATATTGATGTGACAGGTTGTGTGGTGCATAGGTTATATACTTGTGTTTGGTATAGACTGTTGGTACAATTTGACAGATTTATTTTTGTCTACAAGTTGGGTCTTGTACTTGAGGGTTGGATTCCTCTTCTCAGTTGGTGCTGCGATCTGTAGGTTGGGTCTTGCAATGAGAGTTGGTGCTCTCTTGGATTTGGTTCTCTATTTCATTTGGTGCTGATAAAACCCAAGGATTGTAGTCCGTAATACAAAATAAACTTATACATATATTTGGTGTTCCTTGTGTTCTTTATTGTGATGGTGCATAGCTATTTATTTTTAATGTATGTAATTGAGATATATTTACATGCAAGCAACTAAGTATGAATGGAAGTAATAAGTAATGATGTTGTGAATGGTGATTTCTAGCTAAAGTTTTGTGATAAGTGAAAAAACATCCCTCACATTGATTCACCCCCCCTCTCAGTGTGATCGGTGTGTCCAATAATTATTTCCAGAACTAGACGAATTTAGTCACTTTCTAAGATCCATAGAGCACCACTTGGTCGTGAAGAGGCCAATATACTTGTCGTCAATGTCATAAGTAACATCCTCCTTGCCTATGAAAATACAATTGATGGATGTGAATGTTTGAAGGAGACAGAAAGGCGTTTAATTCAGTGGTCGAATAATTATTTGAGAAAATCATCGATCTAGATGGTCATGTTTTATGAATTAGTTGCAAACTTTCTATTTAATTTGCATAGTCTTCAGACCATTTAAACTTACTTTACATTTTCTTTAGACCATTTAAACTTACTTTACATAGTGTTCAGGCCTTTTTTCTTTAAAGGCATGTGACCTTAGATATAAGTACATGTTTTAATGCATCTATTCACTGGTTGATTTCATTTAATGTTGCTTGTGGTGCAATTATAAATTTTGTTTCTGTCATGCCTATTGTTATCACTCAGTATTTTTCTTGGATGTAAGGGGAAATTGCCAAGGTAACCCTTTCAAACCAATCTTTAGGCTGGAAACTGGCCTTTCCAACCAGAGGGGGCTCCCTCAATGAAATTTAGTCACAATGGCTAGATATTTATATAAGGATTGGTTTTATAGTGTGGTTGGTTGGGTTGAGGAAATGACCATTGGGCATGGAGTCAAGAAACGAAAATATTAACCAAAGTGATCAATAACTTGTGGTTGAAAAAATCAATGACATAAGCAAGATAGATCATGTTCTCCGGCTACTAAACGCGTTATAGTATGGTTGAGGATTTGAGGATTAACAGTCCATTAACACAAATCATATAACATGGATGAATTTTGTATTAATTTTATAGGAAAAAGTGGAAGTATTTAACTACTATGAACTTAGAGCATCAAAGATGAATTCCTAATCATTTAATTTTAATTAAACACTAGAAGATCACACATTCAAATGGGAAACTGAGATAAATATAAACATACACAATAGAAAATCACAAAATCGAGAGATATTGCTACACTTGGAAAATCCCTTCATAAATGATGTATATCTTTCTTTACATTTGTTTTGACTAAAAGATCTCCTTAACCTGATTTCCTGACGAACCATATTTTACCACTTGGATGAGTCATCAAGATTGATTAGCAGCTAGCAATTTATACTTTGATCTCCCCAATCTCTCAACTCCCTTTCACTGACTTTCTGAGGGAATATCATAATCAACCATTTCCTTGATAAGAACCTCTAATTATATATAGGATGCATATGAAGTAGGAGGAATACTTGATTTAATTGTCTTGAATTGACATAGAATCTCGAAGTCGTTTGTTAACTTGTCCACAACTGTATTTCCTTTTAACCATTCTTCCAGGTCTTCAAATTTAGAATGATCCATTCGAGCTTGGGTCACAAAACATTATATTGCTCTTGTGAAACCAACTTGCCATTGTTATTCCATAAATAATGAAAACCCCTTTTAAAAAATTGTCTGAATAAATCCTCGAAGCTTTGTACATTTTGTTCTATTTTCTCTTCTTTTGACCGCACATTCCTCATATGGTCATGTTTTCCAATGATTTTTTTGGCGCAAAATATGACAACATTCCTATATTTTACTCCAATAGTCTACAAATCTACATTGGAGATTGCATTTAGGATATTAATTTGATTTTAATCCCACTCCAAAGGTCTTTTCATCAGTGTTTCATTTAGAATTACACATCTATGAAGGGTTGTGCTTGCTACAATACTCTTGTCATCAACAAAATTTAAGTATTGTCTAAACTTGGTGATATCCACTGCTAAGGAATCCCAGAGAAGAAGATTTTCCCCTTGCAATGGAACTTTTCCCTTTATTCTTGAATTCAACTTGGCAACCCTTTTCTGCAAACAATTTTTCTCTTTATGGATTTGATTAATCTTTTCACTTTTTAATCGTTTAAGTTTATGATTTTCTTGTTTAAGTTATTCAATTTCTGCATCCTTTAGCTTAACTTGGGAAATAAATTTTACCATATTTTCAGTAGATACATCTTTCTCTTGAATAGATCTTGCAGTTACATTTCTCAACAATAATTCATCTCTTTTTTTCTTCCACTCTTTCTTTTCATTCTCTAATTGCAAGAATTTTGCTTTATAGTTCATCAGTTCTTGTTGTAGAGAATATTTTTCTTGCTGTAAGGTCGTTAGTTATGTAGTTTGCACATGCTCATTGCCAGGGATTTTATTTCTTCTTCATCACCTGGATTGTGTTTTATTTTTCCTCAGGAAATTTTTAATAGGCTACATATTTCCAGGCTCTGCCCCTACATCCATGATATTTGATTCTATCCTTTTAATCTATATATGCCATGCTCTATTTGCTGTTTTTTCCTGCTTTAGTTTCCCTTCCAACCTTTTCACCTTTCTTTCCAGCCTTACAATATTCAAAGTTGATTGTAAAATGTCATCATAAATCATTTCACTGGTTTGTTTATGAAAATGAATCTTATCTGGTGCATTAATTTGATCCATGTTGATTTTCATCTCAGTGACCTTGTTTTCTTCTGTAACTGTTATATTCTAGGTATTAATTTATGCATCTTTAACCATAACTAATGAAACTTTATTTTGAGATAGTTTCCTGACTTCTGTAAATAATTATTTACCCCCTTCAAATAATTTCTTTTTCTTTTGTGCATATTTTGTCATCATCTCTTTCTTATATTTAAATTGGGATTTTTGAGCATCTAAAGATAAATATTTTTGTATTTGAACGACAAGATCTAAGATCCTCTCTTATGTATTTGATAAACTTTATTCTTCTTCAACAATTACAACATTTCCTCCTTGTTTTATGGGTTAATCTTCTTCCAGGATGACCACAACTTTCTCTCTTTCAATTTTACTCCTTTTACTGCAAAATGGTTCATCAATTTCCATGTTATATACCTCTGATATGGCTCTTTTGTTCACATTATCATTTTT
>SNQJ01S0129314.1:0-20450 GCA_010110895.2 Picea sitchensis
CCCGAAGCAGTCTTGCTCACCCTTCCCACAAGTCTTCCATCTACCACCCTTTAATCATTTACTGACAGAAGTTGGATCAAGACCTCCCTTGCTCTATACATACCAGGCCCGGTCTCCTGAGTCAAAGTTTTATCTTCTTGAGTCTTTACCCATTTGATCACCCCATTTATTAAACCGTGACATAAAAACTGATGGGCATCGGGCTCTGCTCTTGCAAGCAATCTAGGAGTGACTTCCGTCGCCAACAATATCCATTAAATTAAATGCATGCAAGATGATAAAAACATCTATGCATCTAAAAACATTTAAAAAACATGAATGCAACCTATTAAATATACACACACCGACATACAAATACTCAAGAACTCAGAGTAAAATGCACAACAAATTTATCCCATAATTAACAATAGAGAGAATAGATAAAACACACATCTTTATAAGTAAATGTGCAACCAATTGCAGAGGACGGACGTTCCACCCAACTTTAGAATTTCTCCTCCAAATCTCAACATCAATTCACCTCTGAGGTGGCGCTATGAATCCACAAGAAATTATCTCTCCTAAGGGTGTCTATTGTCCACTCTCAGCCCAAAATAACACATAAAAAGCTGATTTCCTACAACCATTCCAATCCATCTGCTCTCTTTCCCCTCAACCTACACAACCCAAGAAATGGAATCCATTCTATGCCACAGTCCCTTAGGCTATCCCATTTCCCTCTGGGGATCCAACATAGATTGTCCAGGAAATCTCTCTTGTTGGAGACTCTAGGAATTTACAACTGTAATAGGAATCCTAACAACAAAAAACTCACTTTCTCTGTGTAATTTTCTCCATAGAAATATCACTCTACATGCCTAGAAACCTACTTCTTCATGCATTTACAACTCCAACAAGATACTCACAACACCCACTATGGTTTCTTTCAAGCTTCAATACTCAACACACTCTTGTTGTCCCAAAAGTTGCTTGTAAAAATTTCCTACAATACCCATTCAAATTTTTGTTTACCCATGCATGCTGACTCTCACTTTCCCTAATGTTGATTTTACTCAGCCCCATACTCTCAATAACTATGTGAGGTGACTTTTCACACCAACCCTCTTACATGTATTCAATGATTAGGGATTTGAAACACCCAAAAGGAAAATAGAAGGTTCATACAAAAATAATAATTTTAAAATATGGATTGGGGATTAATATGCATGGGTAATTCCCCGCCTTGGACCCCCTCTCTTTTGGAAACTTATCTCCCATGACTCCATTCATATCCGTATGCAGTCAATGATACATCCTTACATTGTTTTTACATTATACATCGCTAAACCGGGGTTTAAAAATGAGGATGTTACAATTAGAGAATTTAGAGGTATTCATCTCTCTGTTTGTAAGGAACTAAAGGTCTTCATCTATGTTTGCAATTTTTATAGGTATCCACTTGGTTTTGTGGGGGTTTAGAAGCATTCATTGGTGTTTACAAGGATTCAATGGTAAGTAGTGTGAGACAGTCTGTGGAAACCTAGAGAGAGCTGGAATTTCTTCAATTTACATTTACAGAACTGGAATTAGGGAGAATGGAAAGCCATCATCATCCTGGGTGTCACCCTATTTGGGAAATTATGGGCATTCACCATGTCTTGAATAAGCATGAAAGTTTTTTTTCTAATAATTAGAAATCCATTTTCAATTCAGCCACAATAATGTTTTCTAAGAGGAAGCTCATAATCACGAGTATGTAAAAATTCTTAAATTGGTAACATGACAAAAATGCCAAATAGAGAAGCTAGATACAAAGTGTAGAGTGTTTCAACAAATGATAACAAGTTTGGCTAAAAACTCTCAATCAATAGTTTCATTTCAAAATATTTCAATTGGTTCAATTCCAAACAAAGGATAAGAGGAGGAATTAGTGCATCAAGATCCCAAGAAAATGGACATGCAATGGATAGAATAAGAAGCCAACAACCATAGGAGAACTGGAATGAAGCACACAATGGTCATTTCTTTCCTCAATTTTAGGTTTTATTATGTTTTTCACATTCCTTTTGATTTTAGGATCATTTTATAGGGTTATACCAATCAATTTTTTTGGCATTTGTGTGTGAAAGAAAAAAAAACATTATTTATAACAATGAGTTCAATCATTTTTTGATGTTTTTTTGAAGAACTAACTAGTGATCAACCCTTCCTTTTGTATTATCATCCTGACTAGCGAGGATGAAACATTTTCTAATACAAAATTTAACCGTTCTAGTAAAATTTTAAAAACAAATTACATTTTTTTGCAACCATGGATTTAAAAACTCGTAATGTTGCTAATGAAAACCTTAAAATCATCCCCTGCATTGAAAAGTGATGCTATTAGTGCACAAATTTTCGAGGGGTTAAAATTACAACTTGTTTGTAAGCACGACCTTAACAATCGATACTTTTCCAACAAAAAACTTAAAATCAACCCCTGATTCCAAAGTGGTGCTATCAATAACACCATTTTTTAAGGGTTAAAATTACAACTTATTTGAAAGCATGACCTTAACAACTAATACCTTTGCAACTAAAATATTAAAATCAACCATTGAATCGAAAAGTGGTGTTACTAGTAGTAGTAGCTATTAACTTTTTTAAATTCATAGCCAAAACAATCAATATCATTACAACCAAAATCTTAAAATCAACGTTTGGATAAAAAAATGTGTTACTAGTAACACCCATTTTTAGGTTTAAAATTGCATCATATTTGTAACCATTACCTAAAAATCTTTACTATTGCAAGCAAAATTAAAAAAAAAAGGAATATATATATATATATATATATATATATATATATATATATATATAAAGAAAAACTCAAAATTAAGAAAAAAAAGCGTAATTTAAAAGAAAAAATTAAAATAGAAAAATACAAACAAAACATCTATGATTATATATATATATATATAATTTAATTTTTTAATGAAAATGAAAATTGAAAAAATCATGAAAAGAATTATTTATATAATTTAAAACAATTTAAAATGAAAATGGAAAAAAAAAAAAAAAAATCATGAGTGTTATTTTGAAGCATCCACATATTTTGTCCCTGCTCCTTCCTTATACCCTTTTAAAAATTCGATAAAAATAAAATAAAAACTTTAAACTAATTAAAAAGTATATATATATATATATATATATATATATATATATATATATATATATATATATATATATATATACTATATGTTATAATAAAACAATTGCAATCAAAATTGTTAAAAAGAAATACATTAGAAAATTTAAAAATCTGTAAAGAATGGTTTTAAAAAATAAAAAAAATCTATAAAGAATGGTTTTAGAAAAAAATAAAAAATAAAACAATTTATAAAATGAAAAAATTGAAATGGGGTTGTCACCCATTCAAATCTTTTCCTCCCTCATGTCCCCTTTATGGAGGTGGTTTATAGCCACCATTGTTTAGGGAGGGATGACAGTTATTCCTCCTTAAATGGCGGTGGGTTATAATTGGATGCCATAAAGGAGGTATGCTGGTGGTTGTAGGGAAGAAAGGTGGGGGGGAGCTAAAGGGAAGTGGTCTGAGAGAAAGAGGAGGGCAGGGAAAGGGTGAGTCAGGGAATCGACCCCGTGTTTGCTTTTCTTTTTTAAGTTTTTTAATTAATTAATTTGTTTTCTAAATGTTGTTGTTGTTTGTTTGTTTGTTTTTTTTTTTTTTTTTAGGGACAATAAGGTGGGAGTGGGGTGAGGAGGCTGATGCCAAGTATCACCCTCCCTAGGATTTTTTTTTTTCAAAATTTTAGTTTTATATTTTTTAATTGATTATTTTTATTTTATTATTTTTTCTTTCTATATTTTATAATTTTATTATTTTCCCAAATTTTAACTAATAACTTGTTCTCCTAGATCTCATGCGAATGACACCATTGGCATTCTCATGCCATGGCAAGATTTTCTGCCCATGCATGACCATGCTCACATTTCCTAACACTCCTAATATTATCCAGGTCAAACCAAACACATCTATGCCCAGGGGTCATGGGTAGCCAAAAACAAGAGGAATACCAGATTTGATGCATGTTGGAGACAACAATGACAACCTTCTCTATAAATATAGAGCATTCCTTCACCAAACCCTAACAAAAATTATAAACACAAAACCTAAAATTCATACCACCATTGTGAAGGGGTCCATTGCACAAATAAAATTAAGCACCATCAATAACACCAATAAACCACACACTAGCTTAGGCCATAAACCACATTAATTTTAGATCCAAGCCATCCTCTCATTGAAATGAGTTATTGCTAAATAGAAAAACATCTAGAGTTCGACGACGTAATGAACCATAAATCTCTACCCCAATAAACTTTTGTGACACTTCTTAACTCTCTTGTCAATGCTTAAATGAAAGTAATCATCACAAGAGGGAAGAGAATATAGGCACCCCTCTTATTCTTAGATAGCTTCATGCATGCCTATGCAAAAATTAACCAAAAGACTCGCATCACCATTTTGAGAGCGCAAGACTTGGAAGAATTCAAGTGAAGTTAAGTCCCTGGCCTTGCTTTTATGTGATAAATGAGTCTTGATATATGGGATTCTGGAATGACACTGCAAATGAGCCTGGTAATTATCGACGAATCTACCACTACAACTACATGTCTCACCTTATGCTCCTTGAAAATATGAAAACCTTTGTAAACAACCAATGCTTCTACCTCATGTTTGGTATCGATTTCAAATCCCATGCAAATTCTATCTTAACATTTTATCCATGATCATAAATGATCTCCGCAGCTACCACACTTAATTCATTATGATATGTTAAAGAGTATATTTGAAGCAAAATTTGAGTAAGTTTACTTCTATTTTTTATTTATTTTTAAATATTTAACATGATTCACTTATATATATATATAAGAAATTTTTGTGGTGATATAACTTGCGTTGGATGATTGAGCATAAAACTTCTACCATGGCATCTTTTTATGGTGCATGTGACATCTTATTATGGTGACGCATGTGACATCTAATTATGGAGACAAGACATTGTGATTAGAAGAATATGCCATGTCCTTATTTTTGGATTCTTCTGTTTGGCAGTGGAAATGACTCTTGCGGTTTTTCAGTAAAGAAAAAAAAAGTCAAAATGAGTTATTTAATGTCACTTAAGAGATGTTATGTATTTAAAGTGACAATAAAAAAATAAAGTAACTTTAGATTAATAAGTTACTTAACAATTATTAAAGTGATTTTAAATATTAAAATTAAAATTGGAGGGAAAATGAGGTTAGGGTTTGAATTGGTTAAAAAGGGGAAAGTTCTAGAAGGCATGGAAGAAGGATAAAATGAGGGGTAGAGATTCATTTTGGATTATGATTTGATCTCTCATTTTGGAAGTGCTCTCGGAGCCATTGTTTTGTTAGGGTTTATCAAAATCCTTCAACCATTACAATTTAGTTTTGGTGGTGCAATATCCACCCTCGCTAGACAAGAGGGTAATCCATCCAAGATTTCCTTTGGAGTTTCAATTTAGGGTTTGGTTTCGGTTGGAGGAAGATAGGCTCACGCAGGGAATTCTAAAACTTTTCGGAGGACGTTGAACTTAGTTTTGAAGGTACAAGAGTGTTTAATAAGGCCTATCAATGAAATCCTCACTAGTTGAAGACGTGGGTCCCGCGAGGCCCAATTGGTTGCCTAGGTTTGTCCTATGAGGATCTTTGCAGACTGAAATTTGCTGCAGGAGGGTTTTTGAATGAATCCTCGCCAGTTGAATGCCAATGGTCCCACGAGGCCCCACACGATGCCCAACCTCGTCCCATGAGGATCTGTTTAAGAGGGTTTGTGGATTCAACAAGCTATTTTGGTTAGATTCGTGAGGGTTTGGAAGGCCATTCGTAGAAAAAACAGTGATAAAGAAGATCATTTGAAGTTAGGGAGGCCTTGGATTAGTTTGGTAGAATCTCTTCGATAAGACTTTGGCATCTACATTAGGTTTTGCTTGTGTTGGTAATTGTTTTACAACTACTAGAGAAGCCACCAAAATTTTGTTATTGCTTTGTATCAAATTCCATCCATAATAATAATAATGCCATGAGATGTTTTCCATATTTTGAGCATTTGAATGTCTATGATGTGTTTGAAGGAATGGCCATATGATAGAAATTAAATTACAACATTCCACATTTTTTATGAATATGTTTGAATAAATATCTAACCAACTACACATAAAAGAACAACAACCATTAATTCCCTAACAAATATTTGTTAGGGACATTACATTGGTATCATAGTTGGTGATCTTGCCAGCCTGTGTGTGCATTCCATGGATGAGGGTTTATCAAATGTTTGACAAAAACCAAGCCAAAAAATACCAAATTACTACAACTCTATAACAACCATGTTGAAGTTCCTTAAGAAGGTTAATCCAGAACGTCTGGTTGAAGTTTAGAGGAAGTTGGAGGCAAATAATTACTTTCTTGATTATTGGAAGTATCTAACATTGGATGAAGAGGTATGTGTGACTTTATCCTTCAAAAGCTATTTCACCCTCGTGCACGGAAGCTGGCCCAAGGATTTGGACGCAGATTATTTTAAAATCATAGGGCAGGAGGTAAATAAGGATGAACATGAATGACGGGAGGAGGAGCATGCATCTAGCCATGAGTATGATGTGTGCATAAAGGAAGACCAAACTATTACAATGAAATTTCAACCCCTTATAACTATTATCTAAGATTTTTGAAAACAACTAATTTTAGAAAGACAACTAATTTTAGGAAATTCTTGCATGACTCTAAAACCGACCAATAACTAAGAACTAACTAGACCGACACTATTTTTCAACTCTCTTTTCTGATTAAGTTCATAAACTAAGAGACCACTGATAATTAAAAATTCAAAAATTCCCATAAAAACACTAAAACCTCAATTTGAGGCCTTATATGAAGGAATTTGGCCCCTAAAAATTTTCGAAACAATGTTTGATTAGAAGGATTAGATTGGCATGACAATGAAATCTTCGAGACAAAACTCCCTGTAAAATTTCAGCCCAAACGAATAATCGAATAAAAAGTTATGACCCTCAGAAAATCCCTGCATCACTATGAGACATCATTAGAACTAACTGATGAGGTCGATGACACTAGTGTGTTGTATGGGTATACCTCTCATGAATCAACAAAAGATGAGGATGCAACATCTGATGATGACCATATGTTCCAATCAATCAATGTTGAGGATCCAACATCTTTCATTATGTATGATGCTTATGATGAGGGTAATTCAAGTGTGATAGCACCTACGCATGATGAGGATTCAACGCCATATCTCCTTTATGATGTCGATGGTGATGAGGACGTGATTGTACCCCGATATGATGATGAAATTTAACAAAGACCTTTAGCATTGCAATATTTGGAGGACTGTTTATTAGTCAAGGAGGAGCATATTGTACAAGTATTGATGAGTGTGGATGGTACTCATACGTTTATTGAAGACCTTATGTGGAAAACCTAGATGGAGGAGAGGAAAAAATGAATCGTAGATGGAGTCACTAGTACCCAATTACGCATCATCCAAGAGGCACTAGAGCAGATCAAATCCGATTATTTGCAGTTGTTTATGGATATGGACCTTTCTCTTAAGTTCATTGAAGACAAGGAGAGGGAGAATGAGGAGCCCTGCTACCAACTTAGTTTGACATGCTCTTTATCGTTGACAACAACAGAGACTCCACCATATTTGGAAGCAGTGACACATGAGAGTGTAAGTGGCACTCATGATTTGAAGGAGGAGCCTCTTGTGACAATTCTTCGTAAGGAGAATTTAGAGTTGCAAATGTTTGAGGAGAGGTTTAACACAAAAGGTTTTGACCATGCACCTATTTTGCATTGCAGGGATCATGAGATGTTCYTTTTGGCTCAAGGATTAGCTATAGAGGAGGTAGTTGAGAAAAATCCTTGTGGACGAGCCAACAAGGAAGTATATGCAACAATTGATTGGGGAATTGAGTATAGGACGGATGTGGATACATCACTCTGGGATCCAGATTCAATTGATATTAGTGGAGTGATTGATACAGTGGAAAATATAGGATACAGGGTGGTACCTAATGATACGGTGGTATGAAGTAGCATATAACAATATACAATGGTGTATGGGGGTGTACAATGAGTGTTTGGGATGTTTTCCCCAAGGAGACCACCAGACATGGACTTCAAACATATCATTGAGTTTCGTTCACTTAGGATTGATGAGTGGATGGATGAGATTCATGGAGAGGAATATTACTCAGATATTGATATTAGATTGGGATATCACCTGAGTAGGGACAAAGATCAGGATTCTTGCATGATCGCTCTCATATGTTACCTTGAGTCCTTAGTAATACCATTGAGTTTGACCCACGCACATGACACTTTCTAGTCTTGCACGAAGTGGCATCTAGTGCTATTTTCTGATGCCATCAGTATATGTAGCTCGACATGGAGGGTTCACCTAAGTTAGATGAATGAGATAGGTAGGATTATAGCCATATCAAAGTTATTTAATTTGAGCTATATGGTCATAGCATAAGAGGAGATCCAGAATGTATTGGATTAGTTCACATATATTTCAGCTGACATAGTGGTGGATTTCATTATTCACTACAAAGGTCACACACATGTAGTCCCTAAGTCCACACCTAGGGAGAAGATTATGAGGGCTATATGTGATTCACCTTTGACAGGGAGTTATGGGTACTTGTATGAGTATGAGGCACTACATGTGATAGGGATACTTTCCAGGGAGGTGTTTAGACTCCATGGATCACTTGAGTACATTGAGGGTGATCGAGATAGTATATTTCAAGGTGCATTTGGGCAGGGGCCGAACATATTAGAGGGCACAAAGTTGATTCCTAGTACTTGGGTTCCACTAGATGATGACATACCAGAGACATGGCTCATTTTGAATCTAATGGTTTCTAGTATGGAACATCAACAACTAGTAGGTATTGGGAGTAATGGAATGCCACTTTGGTGGTGGGATTCGAAAATTCATCTGAGTGATAGATTTATTCAGATGATGATGATGATCAATGTAGCCATGACAATGATTGGTCTGCTTTATTTTGGGACGTTAGTAGAGGGGAGGTGGAGACTTACTCTATATGGCATGATAGACTCGAGGCCGACCATGGTTGTGCAGACTTAGAATTCATTGAGACACCTTCGCAGGGGAGGATTTAGGATGGTGGTTTCAGTCCCTTCATGGAGATCAACTTGGGGGTCTAGGAGAGGAGGATCTAGGCTAGGAACATTGGTCCGATGGTGATGAACACAATGGTGCAATGTCAACATGGTGGTACCTTTGTGGAATTAGTTTGGGATCCTGGGATTACATTATTTGATAGTCCAACTAATATTAGAGAAGAGAGCACCGATTTTGAATTTCCAGAGTTTACTTTTGGGAGGCTTAGGAGTGGTTTATCAGAGGAGTGGTCTTCTGAGGAGTTCACTGATTTGATGCAGCTTATGATTTCCTAGCTTACCAAGAGTCTTCAGGTGGATTCTTGTATTAGCACCTTACATACCAGTTCTATGAGTAGAGGGTGCTTCATGTCATACAAGTTAGTTTATGATCCTAGAAACTTTACCATCTACGAGGTTCTTGTGTTCGCATGGAGGGAATTTACAGACGATATTTTGGGAGATTGTCTGGACAATGCTTGGATGACTACAGTAGGCTGGGGGTGATGGAGTATTAGGGATTTTCCCTTTGGTACTTTGAGACTAGGTGTCGTGGATGCCCTATCAATTTGTGACCACATAGACTTCTTTGTGATATCTGATCTTAGAGTTGCTTTAGATGAATTCATTAAGATGCATATGATGGATATGATCCTCGATAGTGGGGACGATTATTTGAGGCATTAAAGATTGATGATGCAGGTATGGACGATGCAGTTTAGGCAAGAGGATCATATATTTATGATCAGAGTGGCGCAACGACAACATGGTGATTCATTTCTGGTGATAGCATGGGACCCTAGGATTTTATGGGTTGATAGTTTGGCAGTTGATACATATGGGAGAGAGAGATGTTACTTTCAAGAGCCTATTCATATGACGCAATGGATCAGTTTCCTAGGTAGGATATTCTATGAAGAGTGTATTGAGTCTTTACAATATCTAGTTTCTCTACTGATAGGTGGCCTTCAGGGGGGGCATGGTATTATCACATTGCATGACAATATTGTGGGCCATAGGTGCTTCACATCTTTCAGATGGGTTTGGGACCTGGGGATCATCATTAGTTTCAATTTGGTTTAATTTTTAGTTCCTATGGGTATGATGGCATTGCTTGAGGACAAACAATTTTGGGAAGGGAGGATTTGTCATGCCCCCATTTTTGGATTCTTCTGTTCGACAGTGGAAATGACTCCCATGGCTCTTCAGTAAAGAAAAAGGAAGTCAAAAGGGGTTATTTAATGTCATTTAGTTAGTAGATGTTATGTATTTAAAGTGACATTAAGGAAATAAAGTAACTATAGATTAATAAGTTACTTAACCATTATTAAAGTGACTTTTAATCTTAAATTGAAAATTGGAGGGAAAATGAGGTTAGGGTTTGAATTGGTCAAAAGGGGGAAAGTTCTAGAAGGAATAGAAGAAGGATAAACTGAGGGGTAGATCTTCATTTTGGATTATGATTTGATCTCTCTTTTTGGAATTACTCTTGGAGCCATTTTTTTGTTATGGTTTAGAAAAACCCTTCCACCATTGAAATTTAGTTTTGGTGGTGTAATATCCACCCTAGCTAGACAAGAGGGGAAGCCATCCAAGATTTCCATTGGATCTTCAATTTGGGGTTTGGTTTCAGTTGGAGGTAGATCAACTCACGCAGTTTATTATGAAACGTTCTAGAGGAGGTCGATCCCAATTTTGTAGGTACAAGAGGGTTTCATAAGGCCTATCAATGACATCCTCACTGGTTGAAGACAAGGGCCCCACGAGGCCCCACTAGTTTCCTAGGTTTGTCCTGTGAGGATATTTGCGGAATGAAATTTTCTACAGGAGGGTTTTTGAATCCATCCTCATGGGTTGAACACCCAACCTCATCCCGCGAGGATCTATGTAAGAGGGTTTGTGGATTCAACAAGCTCTTTTGGTTAGATCGGTGAGGGTTTGCAAGGCCATTCACAAAACAAATCATTTGAAGTTAGGGAGGCCTTGGATTTGTTTGGTAGCATCTCTTGGATAATACTTTGGCATCTAAATTATATTTTGATTCTTTTGGTAATTGTTTTATAGCCGCTAGAGAAACTGTCAAAACTCTGTTATTGCTTTGTATCAGATTCCATCCATAATAATAATTCCATGAAGTATTTTCCATATTTTGAAAATTTGAATGTCTGTGATATGTTTGAAGGAATGACCATATGATAGATATTAAATTACATCATTCCACATTTGTCATGAGTATGTTTGACTAAATATATAACCAAGTACACATAAAAGAACAACAACCATTAATTCCCTAACAAATCTCTCTCTCTTGGGGACATTACAAAATATGTTATTAGAATATGGAATATGAGTGATGGTTAAATATTTATAATGAATTATTAGTTAATATTCAAGGATGAAGACAATTTGACTATATTATATAAATTAGTCATTTGAAAATATCCCACTTATAGAAGGATATTTTTGAATCACCACATTGTTTTTTTCCATAAAACACATATCATAAGGAAATATGTTGGGCACTTCCCCTAATTCTAAGGATGGTACACATGGTAAACTAGATTATGTAAAATTAAAATAATATACTCTTAAGAACTACATGTCACTTGTGGGAATTGAATATGCTTCATTGTTATTAAAATAATATACTCTTAAGAACTACATGTCACTTGTGGGAATTGAAATTGGGTGGGGAGGATAACAACCCTTCATAAAATATCCCAAGTTAAACCTAACTTACTCTTCATATATCGGGGAAACCCCCTACGAAAACCTAGGTGAGGATGATAACTCTCCATCTCACAACCACACAAACTAGACCCAACTCACAAACAAGGAGTGACATATTCCTCATCTCTCATAAAGAACCTCATTCAACAATCTACTCATTAAAAATAAATACATCACAAATGAGATTTGAAATTGGGTTAGGAGGATACCAATTATTTCTCTTAACCACTAGAACTACGCCTAATTAATAATCATCACACCATTTATTAACATAATTGTTCCAATATAACCGTTTTATGCCACTCAATAGTATGAGTGAGAATTTTTAATCAAATCACTTATGAGTGATAGGCCCATAAGTTCTCGAGCTTGTGTTTCAGTTTAGCACGCTTCTCTCCATGATTGGAAAATCCTAATACAAGTAGGCCCTACGTCTTGTCGTCTGCCTTAGTATCTCTAATCTCTCGGTTGGCTCTGGTAATACACCTTCCAACAATGGTATTCTTTGTCTCTTTTCCAGTTTGCATTTCAATAAGTCGATCCACCATTCATACCTGTCCGCAAAACCCTAATTCGTGTAACTGCCCACCGTTGGTCTCATGCTCCTCTCCACTCTCACTGAAACCCTAATCCTTTCCAGCCACATTCTAGTCGATTCCACTGTCATGTTTAGCTAGGGTTCTACCTCACGTGCAGTACACAGAAATCATTTTTCCATGGCTGGACAAATCGAAGTCTTTACTATCTAGCGAATGAGAATGGTGCGTTTATCTAAAGTGCTGAGTATTTGATAGCCAACTACGTGCGCCCTCCTTCCAGAGCATGTATTAGAACGCGTGTAATTGTTGAAAGACAAAACACACTTCTTGCCATAGATTGAGATTCGATGTCTCTCTATTCCGAGAAACTCTTCAACCGAGAAGAGGGTGGCGTAAAGGAGTATCACTCCCTTCACTAAGAGAAAAACCACCCACGTAGAAACCCTTAATTGGGAGATCATGATTTTCATTTTGCTGCGCACGAACTCATGTGTACACCAGATCGAGTTTGTGATAAATATGTACACCCGATATTGTTATATTTTCCTTATTCACATTACATAGTTTATAGTAGTCTAAACGTTCTACCTTTTGGGGTTTTTTTTGGTCATTTTTTTCGTTTGATCTGGTGATGAATGGTTGGATCTGCAGATTTGAGTGGTTAAGTTTGTATAATCCAAGTGCCCCAAGGGATTTTCAGCACACTGAATCGATTTATGCATTCAAAAAGACAATTTAAACAATATAAAATATAGATTTTGTCCAAATTTACATAGCAGGGACGTTTAGCCAACGTTGTTGAGTAATCAAATGGATTTTATTATTTTAAACACATTCAATAATTTATCTATGATGGTGGGAATGATTCATTCAGGTACTCAAATGGATTTTATTATTTTGAACACATTCAATAATTTATCTATGATGGCGGGAATGATTCATTCGCTTTTAGGTTCTGCATATGCTTGGCTCGCTGAATAGATTGCACGCTGGATGGATGCAGGCAGGGTCCAACACTGCTCAAGGAAGAAATAAATAGCAGCTAGGTGGAATGCTTTTGGATTGCTTTAGTTTCCATCAACAGTTATTAGCAGACTCAATCTATTTATGCATTCAAAAAGGCAGTTTAAACAATATAAAATATAGATTTTGTCCAAATTTACATAGCGGGGACATTTAGCCAACTTTGTTGAGTTACTAGCACACTGAATTCATTTATGCATTCAAAAAGGCAGTTTAAACAATATAAAATATAGATTTTGTCCAAATTTACATAGCTGGGACGTTTAGCCAACGTTGTTGAGTTACTAGCACACTGAATCCATTTATGCATTCAAAAAGGTAGTTTAAACAATATAAATATAGATTTTGTCCAAATTTACATAGCGGGGACGTTTAGCCAACGTTGTTGAGTTACTAGCACACTGAATCCATTTATGCATTCAAAAAGGCAGTTTAAACAATATAAAATATAGATTTTGTCCAAATTTACATAGCGGGGACGTTTAGCCAATGTTGTTGAGTTACTAGTGTTATTTTAGTTCATTACCATTATATATATATATATATATAAACAACGGATAAAAAGAGCAAAAGAGATTTATCTCGGGAAAAACCTCAAATGGGAAAAAACCCAACAACTTTTCTTAGATAGATTCCATTCACAAAGAAAGTCCAAAAAGATAAACCCTAGTGCAAAGGCTACTTCAACCAAAAATACCACCACAAGTGCCAAGATAACGCACCACTACCAAGAGTAGTGCACAAGAGAGAGATACTAGAAAGACTGAACAAGAAGAAACTCTATCATTGCAAGTAACTGCGTCACCTTCTCCTTCTCCTCCAGAAAGGTGCCACTTCAGTATTCTTTATTCTTTTGGGCCGACTTCTCTTTTGGGGTATTTTCACATTTGTTCAGTGTATCTATTTCTTTTAGAATCTTCTTCACATATAAGAAAGGCCATCTAGGAGGGAGAGTTCCTCCCACAACTACCAAACATCAACACTCCCTCTTAGATAGGGAGGTATCTTTCATGATGTCTTCATCTAGTAGTCCACTGGCTACTCTGCAATCATCTAGTAGCACACAACTACTACAATGCCATCAATAACTCGAATCATCTGTCACAGTCTCTGTAATCAAGTAGCACACATCTACTTCCAATGTGAACTGGTAGTCTCCATGGAAATCAACTGGTAGTACATAGCTACTACAATGCCATCCAATAGAACATGACTGTGCCGATCCATAGTAGTACATAACTACTATCTAGTGGTACACAACCACTCCAAGTAGCACACAACTACTATCGAGAGACATAATGTCTCTTTCCTACAATTAATTGATAGCTACACAAGCTACCACCATGCAGTCCAACAATCTCTATGATTATGCAGCAATCAACTAATAACACAAAGCTACTACCACAACATCAACCATAATTATAGTCTGCAACCTCCATGACTATGCAACAATCAACTAGTAGCACACAACTAATACAATGCCATCATCCATAGTCATCCTTATGACTATGCACCAATCAACTAGTAGCACACAACTATTACAATTCCATCAACCATAGTCATAGTCTCTACAACCATGCGACAATCAACTAGTAGCACACAACTACTACAATGCCATCAACCATAGTCATAGTCGATGTCTCTATAACTATGCAACAATCAACTAGTAGCACATAACTACTATAATTCCATCATTCATAGTTATATTCTCATCCAGTAGCACGAAGCTACTCCCATAGTCCTCACAACTATGCGCGTGATGTTTTTTCTCTAATCAGGTCCAATAGTGCATTACCCCCTCAGTCACCTCATGCTACTGATCTAGGGAACCCTTGGCCAGAGGGGTTAGTCAGCATGAGAAGAAAACAACACACCTCCCTCTCAATGAGGTAGGACATCCTGTATCACGCCAAACATGTCTCTAGATTACCTTGAGTCTTTTTCACTCCTAGTCAAATCAACATGAATAATAGGAGAAAGACTACACCTGGGCCATTCACCACTAGCCAAGTCAACATGACTCATCCTGTGAGTGAATGTATCATTCTCCCTTAGTCAAATTGGCATGACCAATCTGGGAGAATGTTTTCCTGATGATATTCATCTGTCCATCACCTTGGACAGAATCTTGGTGAGAATGTACACAATCTACTCATTTGTGGATGTGTATTGGATCTCTATAGATTCTCTTTGCACCATGTCTCGGATGTGATGATATTTGATCTCTAGATCAAATATCCCTACAAGCAACTTTTGAAGCCACACTGCTTCACGACTTGCCACACTAGCTGCGATATACTCTTCCTCTTTTGTACTAAGTGCTACTGATGTTTGCTTCATGCTCAACCATGAGATCATACCTGATCCCAGACTGAAGCAACATCCATAAGTACTCTTATGATCCACTTCACTCCTTACCCAGTTAAATTCTGTATATCCTTGAAACTTCACGTCTCCATCTGTGACATATCTCAATCCATATCCAAACCTACCACATAGGTACCTCAACATATATTTTGCTGCCATCCAATGTGCATGTTTAGGTTCAACCATGTATTCACTCAAGGAATTCACTGCAAAGCATATGTCCGGCCTGGTGTTAACCATCTACATTAAGGATCCAATCAATTGTCTATACATCGTGGGATCCACCAAATCTGAAGATGAATCACTCAATATCTTTAGACTTATCGTCATTGGTGTGGACATGGACTTGCAATCCATCATCTTGAATCTTTGCAGGATCTCAACAGTGTATTTTCCTTGATTAAGGAAAATCTCATCCGATCTTTGCCACACCTCCAATCCCAAGAAATAATGTATTAGACCTAGATCCTTCATCTTGAACTTTGAAGCGAGCTCCCTCTTGCACCCAACTATGAGCTTCTCATCTCTTGCCAGAAACAGGTCATCCACATGTAGGATCAATGGGAAACCATCCACAAGCTCATCAAATAATTGTCTGATCTGGCATATCATGCCCTGGGTGCCTGCTTAGGCTCGTACAAAGCCTTCTTCAATCTGCAAACATGAGACTCTTTCTCATGTATCTTGTGGTTTCTCTATGTACACTTCTTCTGGCTATTGGAGCAAGTGTCTCGTCATAATATTCTCCCTCTTGCTGGGAGTATCCTCAGGCCACAAATCAAGCTTTGTACATATCTATGCTACCATCTGCAACATGCTTGATCTTGTAGATCAACTTGGAAGTCACCACTGACTTCCCTTCTAGTCTGGGAACCAAGGAAAGAATCCATATCCCAGTCCTTCTGACTGGCTTCCTCCTCTATCACTAAAACAAGGGAATATTCCTAGGAGGTCTCATATCTCCTCGAAGCCTTTGAAGCTTCGATCTAGATTCATGTCTGTCAGTCCTGGAAGACATATCTCTCTCTCATCTGAATCCGAGGAGGAATAATTTCTAAATGAAACTCTCTAATAAATTGGATCTCTCTGAGATTAGGCTCACTCTGATTCTGCATGCTCCTATGAACTGTTCTGGGGAGGCTACTCCTCCCTACTAGATCATGAGGGATGACTCCTTCTGAATTATAGCTCCTTATGAGTTGGTACTTGGTCGGATCATCTGCCTCACCACTGGTGGAGCCATCTACTTGTCCTCATGGTATGGTTCATCTAAATTGTTTTCTCCTACAACCATTATTATAGCTCCCTCTCAAACCTATTACCTGTGACCTGATCGGAACAAGAAACAAGGAAAAAAACATCTCCATGGTAATCTTCATGGAATTTACAAGATAATATTCCTAGAACAAGGTCAACAACCAAGAAAATATCCTAGAGGAGATCAAATTATCTTGTAAACAAGTGAATTATTAATATGAGAATTCACCTAATGGTAGTTGTACCAACTATAATCATGTGTTTACTAAACTAGAAATAGTGATAACAATAATATAATTTAAAGATTGCTATTCTAGTTACAACACTTACTTAAACTGTAGCAATATAAAAATATCAAACCTGATAAGCAAACCTTGAGTTTAGCTACTATTGTCCCACTCAAGTTGTATTATATAGTTTCCTCGGTCATGTTCTTGGAAGCACTACTAGGTAAAGGACATACTCTTCATCCTTTGACTTTTTCTCTTCAACATCTGTTGCATGTGCATATGTGATTCTTCTTTCTCTTTTCATATTTAAGAGGACAATGTGTGGCATAATGTCCCATCTCCTTGCAGTTGTAGCATATGATATTTGACACATCCTTCCTGTGGCATGATTTCTTAGACTTCTTCGAGTCGCATTCTTCCCTTTCCTTTCTCTTCTTCACTCAGGAAAAACGTGCTTGATTTTCATCATCATTAGTCTTTTGTGATTTGGATATCAACTTGGATTCCTCTTGGGTGCAGTCTACCCATAGCTTGTTGAACTTGGGAAATTTACTTCTGGCACAAATCCCTTGAAAAAATGGATCCCAAGAGGAGGGAAATACATTGAGTGTAGTAGTCCTGAGTTCAACGTCTTCTACTAGATCTCCAATGGCTGCTAATTGTTCCTTGATCTGCGAGATCACATGAAATAGTTGGTTATTATTTATGGCTTATTCATTGTCATGTTTCTGAGTTGATTCCTTAGAGTAATATTTCGACTAGTATTCTTAATTGGGTAAAGTCGGGTTAGGGCATCAAATATTTCCTTCCATGTCTTCAGTTCTCATACATTAGGTATCACAATATCCTTTATTGAGTCTGTCAAGATCCTCTTGGCCTTCACTTCATTCTTCCTTCACTTTATTTTGGTGTCCTCTTCTTCTGGTTCTRGAAGCATATAMTTGATATGATCCAATAAATCATTCTCTTCTAGAATGAGGAGAAATCCGTTCTTCCAGGATCTGAAGTTATCTGCTCCATCCAATCTATCTTCAACTCTCATGCTAGTTGACAATTTTTGTTGGTAAAAACCCTAGCATTGAAAAAAATTGATTTTTCAAACTTCACTAAACTGCACGCTGACGGTTTCAGAGGGTACGCTAGGTTAGGGCGCACTAATCTGTGAAGGAATTATTCCCAATGTCCTTGGGATAATGCTCAATGAGCTTGAAAAAGTATTGTAGCTATAAGGTGTTGTTGTGGCGATCTTCATTCCAGTGGTCAAATTGTTATGAAGATAACCAAATTTGATACCATGTTAGATTTTCCTTATTTACAGAGCATTAGAGTTACTAGTGCTCTTTTACTTCATTTCCATTATCATATATATATCATGTACTGAGAAGTAGAAGCATAAACAAGAGACAAAAAGAACACATGAGACTTATCCTGGGAAAACCCCAAATGGGGGAAAAACCTAACAAAATTTCTTAGATAGATTCCATTCACAAAGCAAGTCCAAATAGATAAACCCTAGCTCAAAGTCTAGCTCAACTAGAAATACCACCATAGCTGCAACAACAACACCATTCCAATATAGTGCACCACTACCAAGAGTAGTGCACAAGAGAGAGATACCATAAATTCTAAACAAGAAGAAACTTTGTCACTGCAGCAATTGTGTCACCTTCTACAAAATTGCGTTTGTGAGTGAGTGAACAAATGAGCCAAGGATCCTCCTATTTATAGTCTTCCTGACCACTTAACTGGGCCAACTTATCCTTTGGAAAGGTGCCACTTCAATATTGTTTATTTTTTTGGGTTGACTTCTCTTCTGTGGTATTTTCACATCTATCCAATGGATCTCTTGCTTCCACAATCTTCTTCACATATAAGAAAGGTCATCTAGGAGGGAAAGTTCCTCCCACAGCTACCAAACATCAACATATATGAGTTTCCTTGATGTCTAACACATTCAACACAATTGTTACTATTTGTTGCTCCATAACCCCGTGAATGGACACACAATCTTGATCACAATCATTAATGCAAACAACACCACTGTTGGTGCTCACTGTATCTATATTAGAAGTAAAATTTATTGTCAAACTTACACTAGAGAATCCGTTAAATACAATTCAAATTGCATAAGGATCACAATCATTTATTCCAAAGTCAGATACTCTCTTTGTGGTGTTGACCAATATACACATGTGCAAGAAAACTAGACATGCCATTGAGATCTTGGATTTCTGAAATTTTGGAATTGATATAGCTGAATTTTGTTCAATTTATATCTATCTTACAGGCCCCACTCTTGTCTGGATCTCTCATGGAAGTGTAAAATGTCTACAATTTGATACCTTCAGAAAGGAAAGTTGGGATTGGGATTGGTGTCGATTTTGGTGGCATTGATGATTATACATTGTTATCACTCCCACAACTTGTAAGGCTAGACTCTTTTCCCTTGTGGGAGGTGGACTTATATCATAGGAATTAATTCTATGAATAAATTTGGTGGCTTGGAGATTGATGATCGACAACAACAATGGATAACCCACAACTTCCTGCAAAACTATTAATGTGGTTCTTCAAATTTGAAATGAATGTTGTGGATAGTATCTAGAGACTAAAGGAATAACAAAATGCATTCAATATTCCTTCTATAACACAAAGAAACACTTTTATATTTGTCCCTAGAGCTTCTAAATATGGTTTGTTGAAGCCTCTGATTTCTAGAAAATCTAGAAGCTCCGACAGACCAAGGTGAAGAGTGAAAGATTTCTATTTGACACAAATGTTTTGGCACCATAGATTGCCATAGTGATCCAGGTGGATATTGGTGGCCACCCACCTATTCCAACTGGCTCCTCTTGACAGTTTTTAATTCAACAAGTTTCTCTGTAATGATGACATTTATTTGTAATTGTGGGTTCTACACTTTCGGGGCTACCCCGAATCCCTACACAACATCCGGGTGGATATTGGTGGTCGTCCACTTATTCTAGCTGGATTATTTTGGAAGTTTGCATGTTAGTACATCTTTCTGTACTTCCATGGCCATTTTGGGGCCCTTAAAAATGTTTTTTTTTTTTTTTTT
>SNQJ01S0129320.1:5470-24479 GCA_010110895.2 Picea sitchensis
GAACTGAGATTATTTGATTCACTAATTTCGTTTCATGCGATAAGGCCTTTCTCCAATCGTTGGCGCAGTTGCTCCAGTACTTTCCCATCCCTTTGAAGCTTGGAACATGCAGAAGCATTAAGTCTCTTCAACGACCTCGTATGTTCAACACCTTCCAACTCTACTAACTGATAACATGTAGCAACTTCTAGTGTTTGAAGCTTTGTTAGTTGCACCAACCCCTTTATTCTCTTCAACTCGTAACAACCAAAAATATCCAATATCTCCAAAGACGTCAACGTTTCAAGACCTGGTAGCCACTAGAGTTCCATACAAAGACCGACATTCAACAACTTTAACAACGTCAAGTGTTCAATACCTTGCAAGTCGTTTGTGTTTAGCACTTGAAGTCTTGTCATCTACGCCAACACACTTATTTTCCTCAATGCAACACAATTCCACAACTCTAGTTCTATTAGTGTTGTTGGAAATTCTCTTGTAACAACCCCTATGTTACGTCATATAAGTACTTGAGAAACAACATGATATTTTTTTTTTTTTTGAAACATTCATAAACATCATTAGAACAAGAGAGACATTAGTAACATACATCAGTAATACAGATTTTATTTCTTTCATTCCATTACACAACTAGATTTAGATACTACTTAAAGCATGAAGGATTTGTCGTTTCACATAAGATGACATACAAAACTACCACCCAACTTATCTTGCAAGGTAAGGACTTCCAAGACACATAATCAACGCTCAAGTCTAGGATTCGTCTGATTGATCTTGACCATTTAAGGTCTCAAGACTGGCGATTGTTCTGAGGAACAAGGAAGTATCTAATTCCCATATTTTCAATTCATATCAAAATTCAATACAAATTCCAGCGTTCCTAACCACCTTTCTTCAAAAACAGAAAATATGGTAACAAATCATTTCATCATAACATCATTACATATTATTCAATAGTTCATCACCTCACTCATTAAAGGACAGGAAATAATTTCAGTAAAAACAAGGCAATAATCTTAACAGTAAAACAGAGTCCCTTAAATTGACAATCTATCATTATGACAGTTTCAAATTACTTATGTTTACCTGGAATAGGCATGACCACCGTACAACGTGCAACCAAGTAGTTGGATATCCTATATATACCACAAGTTAAAAGAGGAAAAGAACAACGAAGAAAATCTCTCAACACAAGGTAGAAACTATAAGCATGCTCTGTACCTTTATGAACTAACTGATACTGTGAAGAAAATAAACCTGTAACCAAAAGAAGGTATGTTCTAAGAACGAGTTAAAAGTTTTGTAAGAACCCTGAATCTTCTCTTCTAGTAACACAGTGCAACACCTCCAGAGTCAATTCCAGAACTGCGTAGATGGATCCTTGAAGGCCCAAGGTTCAGAAGATACAACACCTGAAGTGTACAGAGACCCTCTCAAGTAGGGAAGAGGTCAAAACTTTTGGAAGTACAAGCTCAGGAGAGACATTGCGAACATACACAGGGGAGGCATAAAGTACGCACTCAACAATTAGAATCCAGAGCTCGGGAGGGATGTGATATTGAGCGATGGAGTTCATTTCAAAGGAAAAGATCTAGAGGGATAGGGTGTGCAGGGTTCAAAGGAGGAATCAAAGACCATTGAACTAGGAGAAAGCTACAACAACCATCAGATCTGGGAGTTGCAGAGGAGGGTCGTCGAATCAACATCTTATTAAGTCTCGATTGTCAGATCTTAGTAAAGGTAGATCAACGACAGGGAGCCATTGTAGGATCAAAGGGTTGAGTTAACGATCGTGCAAGTTTTGGTTCCACAATCCACATAGGTCGTCGATCGTCACCTACAATCTAAATCAACGGTTACCATCGATCCCACCATTAACGAGTAGTTTCTAATGCAGAAATTCGGAAAGGGTTTAAACATCATGCTAGTCGAGACTCCACAATCCTTCCTAGCCATCGATATTCACGATCGATTTAATCATGACCGTTAAATTAGACTGTCACTTAGAACTCAAGGAGTTGAGAAGAATTCATAGCTCTTAGTCATATGAAGGGAGGACAAAGGCCCTTCAGGCTAGTTGAAAAGGACAGGGTTTAACGCTCTGAGTTAAGCTAAGGTCGTGGGAATGGTCATATGTGGAAAAAGGCCATAAGCTAAAGGTTAAGGAACTCCTAGAGTCCCGAAATCCAGAGTAAATCCTTACCGTCCAACGGTGGGTACACATGTCCGTAGATCTGAGTATTTGGAATTCGACCATTCTGGAGGTGGTGGTTGAAGGTTATGAAGGTGGGAAAGGTCCCGAACTCCCGAAGCTAGAGTTAATCCTGACCATCGTTGATGGTAAATCCAGAAACGTCAGATCTGTGGGTTTCGTCCTTCACGAATTCAGAGGAAACGAGAGTTACAACAACTAAAACTTTCAAAGACCAGAGCCCCAAAGTACTGAAGTGTCAGAACTCCATTCTAGTAAACTATATCTCAGCTGGCATGTCAATGCCACCTGTCAACTAATTTTAGATGACATGTGGCACTCATTTTGGGTACTTTGGTTACGTCCTTTGTGCTAATTCAAGTGACATGTGTCACTCTCAATTGTTGTGACGCGTCATCGATTGTGACAATGTGGTTGCCACGTCACTCTAGAATATTGTCACTCCGGAAGAATTAAATCCAAATAAACACAGTTCTCCGAAGTTACTTCTAGTTGTAGATTGGAGCAAGGTAAAGGGACCGTTGATCTCCGATTTAAACAAGATTCGGTTCTCCGACTAAGTTAAGAGGTAAAATTTAAGTATTATGAAGACCCCAACGTTCCAAACTCATGGAGTAAACGTCATCCGTAGATCTAGAAACCGATCAAGGACCATTACATCTAAGAGCCTTAGTCCTTTGGAGGTTTGGTAGTTTGACACTCCATAGGAAAAAGGGTTGTATTTGCAAATGTGACAAACTCCTGGAGTTTCGAATTGTCGGAGTAGACGACAACTGTTGGTTTTAAGAGGAGTGTAAGCCGTTAGATATTCGATCTCTTCGGTGGTTCGATGCTCCGGGTGAACTATCTAAGGTTTTGGAGGCGGGAAAAAGCCTCGAAGTCCGGAGTTTCGTAGTGGATCTCCACTGTAGAAACTCGTGTAAGGAAAATATGCTCCAGTCGTTAGATTAAGTTGTTTAAGAGTTAACGAAGGAAGGTGGTAGGGTAGGGTAACCTACAACTTCCGATCAGCTTAGGTTATGACCAAATTTGGCCGGTTAGAAATTTGAGAGAAAAGGAGTGTTGAGTTCAAGAAACCTCTGGAGCGCCAAAGTTCCAGAGCCCTGAATAACGCCCTTTTGACTAGCACTAGGTTTTGGCTCCTGGTCTCATGCATAACTTTGGTTAGGAAAAGGGATAATGCACAACGAGTTAAAATTAATTCCAGAGACTTTAACAAAAATACACAAATACTCCAAGTTGTTATTAAATTTGGGTTTATCTCGATTCGATAGAAGATCCAAATATAATTTCGGATTTAAATCAATTCACCAGAATTCCATAGTACAACAACATTGAATAAAAAATCAATAGAGATTTCTGCAACACCAAATCCGCAATTAGAGTATAACCAATAAGATTCCATAGAATGGATTGATTTAGGTTTCATATAAAAATCGACAAAGATCCCATCACGTGGTTTGGTTTGTTTTTAAATGAAAATTCAACAGAGAAATTCATGATGTAAATTTGGATCTAATTCCTTAGTTTACCAACGAACTATGCACTATTAAAATTCCTAAAATAAACTCAACTAAAACTCTGATCGTCATAATTCATGTAAGGATGAAAATATAGACTTAACATAAGCGATATATAATATAGAAATTTAACTATTCAATGAGGATCAAGCCGCTCATATAGAATTCTGAAAACGTCTGAAACGTTGAGTGAAGATTTAAAATATAACATTGTAACAATTATTCGTTTGACAACAAACATAACACTTGACATTTAGACTTTCCAATGATTCTGCAGTGACTCTAAAAATCTATTGTACTAATACTCTTGTAATATAGTTAAATTCAGATTATAAAATACCAGAAACCAAATAAACCTTTGTGATGAAGATTCCTTCAAAATCTTGCACTCATTCCCTTCCTTCACTTGCTAATCACAAAGACTTCACCGGTACCTCTCAGCCAACTCTAGGGGTACCCTTCTTCCCCCTTAGCCCCTTGAGCCGCAAAGGGGCCACACACAAAAAAACCAACAATCTAGCTCCAAGGCTTGCCCTCGCAAGGAAGAGCTTCCACTCTCTCACAAGCCTGGTAACCCAACTCTCATAAGTAAAACACATTCTAATAAAAATTTGGCAACATAACCATGCTCAAGAAAATCAGATCCTTTTTCCTTCTTCAGAAACTGTTTTTATAGATTTTTCTTCATTGAAACATGTCCTCATACACAGATAATTAACTTTTTAGTTANAAGTAAAACACATTCTAATAAAAATTTGGCAACATAACCATGCTCAAGAAAATCAGATCCTTTTTCCTTCTTCAGAAACTGTTTTTATAGATTTTTCTTCATTGAAACATGTCCTCATACACAGATAATTAACTTTTTAGTTAATTTAGATTTGGATTACTCACTCACACACTTGTCACATCCACCCCAGTTACACCAGTAATTACAATTTTATTTTCATTTAAAAGGTCAAATTCCCTCAAAATCCTCAATGTGAACTCCTATTTTCACTCCTAGGTGTCCCTTTATTCCCCATAATCTCATTTAAGGAGTATTCCCTAACTAGATATTATTTAGAGTTTAATCAGGCCTCTTCCTCTAATTAGACTAGTGTAGTTTGACTCTAGATTTTATTCTATGTACAGCCAACCTCTCTAGTTATTATTTATTTGTATTTAAAAATTCATTTTTATTAAATTCATGCACACATGTGCATTTTATCTAGTCTTTAGATTTTACCAACCTTTTTCCTAGTATTATATTTATCTCAATTTTGAATATTTTAGATAGTTTCCAATCAAGCTTTAACTTAGGCCAATTCTTAGACTTAGGCATTGACTCTTGTTAGGCTTCTCAACTAGAATCTATTATTTAATTAATTAGTTAATCCAACAAGGTCTAAATAATTCGATGTTTTCCTAGCCCATCTAGATTTATTGACTCAAGTTTAATTATGCGACATGCCCTTCAAGATGCACCTCCATGCTCCAAGGGTGCCACTTGCCTTAGACTTGATTTGGACGTTGTCTGACCCCTTGGGGTCAACACTCCACTCATTTGACCTTGTGAGAGACTAAGGGATTATAAGGAATAAGGACTCTGCCTTATTGCACGCCCCTTATAAATCTTCGTGAGTGACTGTCTCAGTCTTCCCTGATGGCATCATGGACCTCTCGAACTAGATAATCGTTAACCTATAGTTTAGACCATGGTGGGAGTGCTAGTAGGCTGTGACAGGGACTCTACCACACCTCTCACTCAATGTATGGTTTTTGTGCATGGCCCCTCTACTCCTTATGTGAGTCGGATTAAAGAGCATCGCCAATCCTGCATCCACTAACAAAACATTGTCAATAATTTCATATACATGAATCATACTATAATCAATCATACATCATTTGTGCATGAAATTAAATACTCAATAATTAAAATACACTCTCTGACTCAATCCGGAGTCCAAGGGAATCCATCGATGCCATCAACATCCTTAACTTGTCATGTGTCCTGCACACTCAGGATGACTTGTCAAAAACATCTGTCAATATATATACATCAATAAAATCAACAAGCCATAACCATCAACATCATCATATATAACTCATAATATGAATGAAATCACAATGTGCCATACCCAGATCACTTGCAAGCAAGTTTCCTCAAAGAATAAGTCAATAATAGTGTGCTCAGTAGAGAGGGATGTTACAACTCCAACCTCCATTAGATAATAACAATCCTTGACTTTAAGATACTGAATGATAGGGAAAACACCTTTACAAAATGACACCTCGATATTCCCATTCTTCGCAGGTTTAAGTATTTCAGCCCAAGCATGCATTTGACATTGGAATTGTCCAATTTGCTCAATGTAGAGTATGTTAATATTACTCCTTTCCCTGCATCTCTTCTGAATGGAAATTCACATGAACCGCAATCATCCATTTCTAACCGTGCAAGATTGTTCAGCTCCATGACACATGGTGGTAAACATTTCAACTTTTGGCAATTCCAAATCACCAATTTCTCTAATCTCGTTAGATAACCAATGGACTTAGGCAAACATTTCAATTGCTTGAAAGATTGGATCCACACTTTCTTCAAGCTACTTAGGTCATTGCTTGAATCTGGAAAACATTTTAAAAATTATGAGCTCAAAATCTCCAATTGTTGTAAGCTCCTTAGGCTACCGAGGGAAGGAGGTAGCATTTTCAACAGTTGGCTGTCTAAAATCAGAACTTCCAAGTGAATTAGCTGTCTGATAGAACTAGGCAATTATTTTAACCTTGTACCTTTTAAAATTAATTGTCTCAATAACCGGTTATTTTCAACTCGAGGAGGAAATATTTGAATATTTGAACAAATAGAGAGATCTAATCATTGAAGTGTTCTTATCTTTCCAAAAGTCTCAGGGATGGTCAACTTGTAACATTCGTGCAAATACAAATTTTGGAGCTGTACTAAATCCCAAAGGAATATGGAAGCATCTGCAATTTTTTGCACTGAGAGAATTCAATATGTTGGAGTTTGGTCAAGTTCCCAAAGGAATCTGGGAGTGACGTCATTTTTGAACAACTCTTTACCTCCAAATGTTCAAGCTGTACTAAGTTCCCGAAGAAATTTGGAAGTATCTACAAATTTATGCGCTAGGACAAGTCAATATGCTGGAGTTTCGTCAAATTCCCAAAGGAATCTGGCAATGACCCCATTTCTGAACAACTCTCTTACTCCAAATGTTCAAGTTACACTAAATTGCCAAAAGAATTTAGAATCATCTGCAAATTTATGCACTGGGACAAGTCAATATGCTGGAGTTTCGTCAACTTCCCAAAGGAATCTGACAATGAATTCATTTATGAACAAGTCTTTAACTCCAAATGTTGAAGTTGTACTAAATTCCCGAAGGATTTTGGAAGCATCCTCAAATTTATGCACTGGGACAAGTCAATATTTTGGAGTTTCGTCAAATTCCCAAAGGAATATGGCAAGGACTTCAGTTCTAAACAGCTCACTAACTCCAAGTGTTTCAAGTACTGCAAACGACATAATTCATCTGGAAATTTTTCCAGATATCTATGGTGGAGGAAATTTTTTTCTATGTTCTTCAGCTTCCCTATGGACTTTGGAATCTTTAAAAGAGGAGCATCAATATTCAACTCCCTCAGCTGTAGAGGTGCAATGTTCACAAATTTTCCAAAGTGGGTTTGACACACTGGATGTCAAATTGTGTGCGTGCTAGGTGCAAAGACAGAATATTCAAGAGCGATTTTTACATCACAAGGGAAAAACAAACAACAACATTTTGTCAAGAAATTAATATATACCTGAGAATTAAGGTCTCCCCACAGTGTTTCCAATTTTCTCCCCTCCACTTCTAAAACCCTCAAACTCTTCATTGGAATCCAAGGAGGCAGGAAAGGGTAGGGACAACCATACCAGCAGAGCCATAAGAGATGCGGTGACTGAAAACTATTGAATATACTTTCCAAACAATCACCTTCAGCCCAAACCAACTCTAACCTGTTTATAATAAACAAATGATTGCCCAACGTGATAGGGTTCCCAAACGATTGGCTAGATCTTTATTGAAGCATGTTAATTCCACGCACCTGGATGTACAATTGTTCGTTAAAAATGATGTTGATATCCTTGAAAAGACTAAAGAATTCAAAACCTTAACAGGAAATATATTGAGGAAACGCGTGACTTCAAAATATGTACAGGTGATTGGCTGGATAGGTGAAGTAGGTTGTCAGTCGGATGCCAAAGCCGAAGTGGACATGTTGGAGGTTCTATCTTCGCCAGATCTCTACCTAGGTCTCTAAGGTTGTCGTGCATTATTATACAGTTTTTGTTGTCGACCTCTAGAAGGCACTTGTTCTCTACGTTACAGAGACCCATCCTTCCAAGCCAGATCTGTCCCATATTCTTATGGAAGTATCCATGTCTTCTCCTATGAAGAAACAGGTCTCAGATCTACAGCGTGAAGAGTTTACTCAGCACGGCGCAGTTGAAAAGACCACGTGGTTCAGTACTTTGTCGCTGAGCTCTCAATACTTATTGTGCAGTTCCCATACTGCACAGTATACTGCGCGCTATGATGATAACAATAAACAAAGTAATTTATTTCTCATAAACTTAACACTATGCTACTCTTAGCACATAAGCTCACATGTATACTTTCAATGTAGATTCAAGAACTTATAATACTACTTAAGCTTGCGCAGAAATAGAGAGAATGAACTTATAATCCTACTTAAGCTTGCGCAGAAATAGAGAGAATGAATTTTCAGAATGTTTGAACATAACAGAGCTCAGAAATACTCATAGATATTTCAACACATAAATAGTTAATATATTACCAACTGGAATATTGTGCGTTGTTACAGAATACAAAACTATGCCAACAACGTTTACAGACTTTCAGAAACAGAGTTTGTGCTCTCAGACTTCTTAGACTCCTTAGACAATTGTTGCTTCTTTACAACTACTAACTATCAACAACTAAACTCTATATGTGTGTGTATCAGCTCTTTACAAAATTAGAAATATATAGACTAATACTGAGAATTCTTGTATAAGTAAACGAATCAAACATTTAAGATGACAATAAATTCCACTCACTCTATCTGCATAACAGAGCTCGAGAAAGATAAAAGATCAACTCATTAATAACGCTCCTGCTAACACTCATGATTATCATGTCTGACTAAGTAACATCCTTGTTTTCCATGATAGACAGAGTCGGCGTAAGCATAAATCTCACGACTTATAATTAATATTTCCAACACTCCCCCTTAATTATAAGTAGGTGGGAAACAAAAAGTAAAAAATTTACATCACAAACTTAAATTGACATGAATTGTCAAATATTTGCGACTACGCCGACTCCTAGACAACTGCCTAGATTCTGAAATGCATCTCTTGCCAAAGCTTTTGTAAGTACATCTGCAATTTGTTCTTTAGACTTGCAAAATTCAAAGCAAGTTTCTTTGTTATTCACCAATTCTCTAATAAAATGATACCTTGTATCAATGTGCTTGGTTTTCTTGTGAAACACGTGGTTTTTGGATAGCGCGTTGGTAGGTTTGTTATCATAGAACATTGTAGTTGGTTTATTTTTTTCCTACAACAAATATTTTAACATTCTTCTCATCCAAATAGCTTGACAAATTGCGCTTGTAGCTGCGATGTACTTAGTTTGAGCTGATAAAAGAGTCACAATGGGTTGCTTCCTTGATGCCCATGACACTATACCTGTTCCAAAATGAAATGTGTACCCATAGGTACTTTTCCTATCATATATGCTACCTCCAAAATCATTGTGAGTGTATTCAATAAGTATGAAATCTTCTGAAGTAGAATATTTAATGCTAAATTGTTTTGTTCCATTAACATATCTCAAATTTGGTTTACCTGCTTTCCAATGAGATTCTTTTGGAGTTTCCATGAACCTTGAAATCAGACTCACTCCATACATAATATCAGGTATTGTTTTTGTCAGATACATAAGGCAACCTGCCAACCTTTTAAACAGAGTGCGATCCACTTTAGATCCTTCATCTTCCTTGCTTAACTTCAATCATGTTATGACAGGTGTTGGGGCTCCTTTGGAATTTATCGTGTCGAAACTTTTCAAAATTTCATGCTCATATTTAGATTGTGTTCAATAAATATACCAACTTTGGACTCGTAAACTTCAATGCCCAAAAAAATCTCATAAGTCCCAAATCAATCATTTCAAACTCATCCTTCATGACTGACTTAAATTCTTCTATGCCAAAATCACCTATAAAAATCAAATCATCTACATATAAGAAAACAATTAACATATTACCTTACTAATTTTCTTTGATGTATAGTGTTGGCTCACATTCATTTCTTTGAAATCCATTCCGAGTAAGATAGGAATCTATGCAACTGTACCAAGATATGGGAGCTTGCTTTAATCCATATAGTGTCTTCTTCAATATGTATACTTTGTTTTCTTGTCTTGGAATATCATAGCCTTTTGGTTGTTCCACATATACTTTTTCCTCTAAATGCCCACTCAAAAATATTGAATTTACTTCCATTTGATAAACAAGCCATTTATTGTGTGCTGCAATAGCCAACACAGTTCTTAATGTGTCCATGCGCGAAATGGTGCAAATGTTTCATTGAAATCTATTCCAGGTTGTTGTGTGAAACCCCTTGCACCTAACCTTGCCTTGTGCTTCTGCACATTTCCATCTGCATCTTTCTTAGTTTTATAAATCTATTTGAAACTTATCACAACCTTGTCCTCAGGTACATCTACCAATTTCCATATCTGATTGTTCTCTATGCATTCAATTTCTTCATCCATGGCTTGTGCCCATACATCATCTTTGACAACTTCTTCAAAAGTTAATGGATCATCTATTTGTGAAAACAAAGCAAAGGCTGAGAATGAATTTGATGTATCAACATTGTATATGTCACAGATACTTCTTGTTTTCATTGGTAACATACTTGCTAATGTTGGATCTGGAGATGTAGAACTACTTGGACTGCTTGTTGGAGTTTGTTGCGCTCTAGGTGTGAACTGCGCACCTGCAGATCTTACTGGAGTTGCTTGTGTTGTGATTTATGTTGCAATTCCAAGAGTGGAAGGAACTGCACTCTGACTTGTAATTTTTGTTTGAACCACTTCATCCTTCATTTCATCATGCCCCATAGCATCAATAATTTTAACTTTCCTTTCTATGCTTCCATTCCATGCTTCATTCTCCACAAATTGAACATCGCTACTGATTATGTCTTTTCTTACAATAGGACCATACCATTTGTATGCTTTTGTATATTTAGAGTACCCAAAAAATATACATTTATGTCTTTTGTTAGCTAACTTATTTCTCAACTCATCTGGAACATGTGCGTATGTGACACAACTAAAAACGTTCAAGTGCGCAACATTATGCTTCATATCTATCCAGGATTCTTGAGGAACTTTGTTTTTCACACTCTTTGTCGGACATATGTTCATGATATATATCACAGTTTCTACTGCCTCAACCCAATACTTATTTGAAAATTGTTTGGTTGCCAACATATTGTGCACCATTTCCATGATGATTCAATTCTTTCTTTCTGCGACACCATTTTGTTGCGGTGTATATCACGCAATGAATTGATTGTCAATGCCATGAACTTTACAGAAGTTTTGAAAATATCTTGAAACATATTCACCACCTCTATCAGTTCTTATAACCTTGATGTAATAACCAATTTTCTTCTCCACAAGTGATTTGAACTGCTGAAAAAAACCAAATGCATCATATTTATGTTTTAGAAAATAATCCATGTTTTTCTTGATAAATCATCAATAAATGTAAGAAACTAGGTGTTGCCTCCTATATACGATGTTTGCATTGGTCCATAGATATCTGAATGCACAATTTCCAGGGCAACTTTTTCTATATATGCCTTTCCAATTGGAAATGACTCTTTATGTTACTTTCCAAAGATACAGCCTTAACATATTCTTTCTAGTTTTTCAATTAATGGCAAACCTTTCACCATATCATTTGCATGTAGCAGCTTCAAACCTCCAAATTTTAAATGTCCAAATCTGAAATGCCATAGCCAATAACCATCCTGCACTTCAGATTGAAATTATTTCTGCAATTCTATGCCACTGTCTTCTTCTTTCTTGGAATTGTGTGCACTAACTTCTTCACTTTCTTCTTTGAATGCAGTGTCAGAGTGCACATCTTTTGTTTCATGGACAAATTGCTCTTTTTTCTCTTCATGGATGGCTTCAATGTCAATGGAAACATTTTGTTTCTTGTCATTTGAATTCTTGTAATAAGTTGATTGCTTGAATATCTATCCAAAATCACACAATGATTATATTCCATGTAGATTATATACCCTTTTTGTAACAATTGTCACGTGCTCATTAAATTATGTTTTATGCCAGCAACATAATATACATCATGCATAACTTTTTTCTCCCCCTGTTTAGTTAAAATGTTAATACTGCCTTTACCCAAGACAGTGACTTGGATATGTGTTCCAAGTGTAACTTTAGTTTGGAATGACTTATCCAAACTAGAAAATAGTTCTAAGTTTCTTGTCATGTGATTATTGTGGCCTCAGTCTAAATACCATACGTCACATGGAATTTCTTGAGCAACATTACAATCAACTGGTGAGATTATAGGCATATCTTTAGTGCATGCCATAAACATAGGACTAGAGAGAGTATTTTCATTGTTTGACTAATATTGACCTTGCTTGTTATGATTATACTATCTCTTCCTGCATTCATATGCATAATGTCCATACTTTTTACAGTAATGGCACTGAATCTTTGATTTATCAAATCTCTGACAATTTTATTAACTGGTGTTTTTATTTTGACCTCTACCACTAGTATTTGCAGGACTACTACTGCGTCCACCTCTAGCAGAAATCCTTCCTCTGCCTCTAGATTTATCTCTCCCCCTTCCTCTTCCACGGCTTAGAGATTATTGCATGGAAAATGCATTTTGTAACGACATGTTTGACCTATTTAATCTATGTTCATGATTAATGAGGGAGGCTTTCAACTCATCTAGACTAAAGTGAATCAGGTCTTTGTTCTCTTCCAAAGTCACATCAAGAGAATCAGATTTAGGAGGAAGACTCCTAAGTACCTTTTCAACAAACTTTCTATACTCTATGGTTTCTCCATGAGACTTAATATGATTTATCAAGTCAATAACATGGGTGTAAAAGGATTCTACTAAATCTGAGTCTTTCATTGACAGAGTTTCAAAATATCTTCTAAGAATTTGTAATTTTGAAGTCTTGACTTTGTCCGTACCTTGATAAGAATTTTGTAATATGGCCCATGCTTCCTTGGCTTGTTTAATTGATGGTTATCTTGGGAGTATGTTTTCATGCATGGATTGATGTATGTAAAACATTACCTTTCCATCCTTCTTCCTTTGATCTTTCAAGGCATCCTTCTCAGCTTTTGTGAGTGCATTCTATGATGCCTGATCTGTTGGTTCCACATATCCATTTTAAACTATCTCCCATACATATTGACCCCGAAATAATTTCTTCATGGTCAAGTACCATAACTCATAATGTTTACTTGTAAAAGTGGGAGGTTGCAGATTTGAAGTAGAATCCATGATTTAAAACTTCAACAGTCACCTTAAAATAGCGTTAGTTCTCTTTAAAAATCCTCTTGAAACCTACTCTGATACCAGATCTCATTTCTACAACACGTAGAGTTTACTCAGCACGACGTAGTTGCAAATACCACACAATTCAATACTTTGTCACTAAAATCTCAATACTTACCCTGCAGTTCCCAAACTGCACAGTATACTATGCACTATGATGATAACACTAAACAAAGTACTTTCGTTTTCATAAAATTAACATTGTGCTACTCTTAGCACATAATCTCACATGTATACTTTCAGTGCAGATTCAAGAACTTATAATCCTACTTAAGCTTGCACATAAACATAGAGAATGCATTTTCATAATGTTTGAACACAACAAAACTAAGAAATACTCATAAATATGTCAACACATAAATACTTAATATATTACCAACTTGAATACTACACGTTTTTTAAGAATACAAAACTATGCAAAGCTTTGGCTCCAACAACTTCTACAGACTTTCTGAAACAAAGCTTATGCTCTTAGACTTCTTGGACTCCTTACATAGCTGTTGGTGATTTACAACTACCAACTATCAACAACTGAACTCTATCTGTGTGTATATTGACTCTTTACAGACTCAAAAATATAGACTAAGAATAAGACTTCCTGTAGAAGTAAATGACTCAAACATTTAATACGACAATAAATTTGACTGACTCTATCTGCATAACAGAACTCGAGAAAGATAAAATATCGACTCATTAATAATGTTCCTGCTAACACTCTCACTTGTCGTGACAGACAAATTCGACGTAAGTGTAAAGCTTATGACTTATAATTAATATTTCCAACACTCCCCCTTAATTATAAGTAGGCGAGAAACACAAAATACAAAATTTACATCAAAAACTTAAATTGACATGAATTTTCAAATATCTACGACTGTGCCGACTCTTAGACAACTGGGCAGATTTTGAAATGCATCTCTTGCCAAAGATTTTGTATATATATCTGCAGTTTGTTCTTTAGACCTGCAAAATTCTAAGCAAATTTCTTTATTATTCACCAATTCTTTGATAAAATGATACCCTGTATCAATGTGCTTGGTTTTCTTGTGAAACACATGATTTTTGAATGACGTGATGGTGAAGTTTTTATCACTAAACATTTTAGTTGGTTCTTGTCATTCTTGCAACAAATATTTTAACATTCTTCTCATCCAAATATCTTGACAAGTTGCACTTGTAGCTACGACGTACTCAACTTCAACTGATGAAAGAGTCACAATGGGCTACTTCCTTGATGCCCATGACACTATACCTGTTCCAAAATGAAATGTGTATCCATAGGTACTTTTCTTATTGTCTATGTTGCCTCCACAATCACTTTCAGTGTATCCAATAAGTCTGAAATATTCTGAAGTAGAATATTTAATGCCAAATTATTTTGTTCCATTCACATATCTCGAAATTCTTTTACCTTCTTTCCAATGAGATTCTTTTGGAGTTTCCACGAACCTTGAAATCCAACTCACTCCATACATAATACTAGGTCTTGTTGTTGTCAAATACATAAGGTTGCCTACCAACCTTTTAAACAAAGTGGGATCCACTTTAGATCCTTCATCTTCCTTACTTAACTTCAATCCTGTTATGACAGGTGTTGGGGATGCTTTGGAATTTATCATGTTGAATCTTTTCAAAATTTCATGTGCATATCTAGATTGTGAAATAAATATACTAGCTTTGGACTAGTAAAATTCAATGCCCAAAAAATATCTCCTAATTCCCAAATCAGTCATTTCAAACTCATCCTTCATGACTGGCTTAAATTATTCTATGCCAAAATCACCTATAAAAATCAAATCATATACATATAAGCAAACAATTAGCATATTACCTTGTTGATTTGATTTCATGTATAGTGTTGGCTCACAGTCACTTCTTTGAAATCCATTTTGAGTAAGATAGGAATCTATGTGACTGTACCAAGCTCTGGGAGCTTGCTTTAATCCATACAGTTCCTTCTTCAATATGTATACTTTGTTTTCTTTTCTTGGAATCTCATAACCTTGTGGCTATTCCACATATACTTTTTCCTATAAATTTCCATTCAAAAATGATGACTTTATATCCATTTGATAAAGAGGTCATTTATTGTGCGCAATAATAGCCAACACAATTATGACTATGTCCATGTAAGCAACTGGTGCAAATGTTTCATTGAAATCTATTCCAGGTTGTTGTGTGAAATTGTTTTCACCTAAACTTGCCTTGTGCTTATGCACATTTCCATATTTATCTTGCATAATTTTATAAATCCATTTGACACTTATCACATCCTTGTCCTCAGGTACATCTACCAATTTCCATGTCTAAGTTTTCTCTATGCATTCAATTTCTTCATCCATGGCTTGTTCCCATACAACATCTTTGATAGCTTCTTCAAAAGTTAATGGATCATCTATTTGTGAAAACAGAGAAAAGACTGAGAATGAATTTTTTGTATCAACATTGTATATGTCACATAGAATTCTTGTCCTCCTTGGTAACAGACGTGTTAATGTTGGATCTGGAGATGTAGAACTACTCAAATTTCTTGTTGGAGTTTGTTGCGCTCTAGGTGTGAACTGCGCACCTGTAGATTTTACTAGAGTAGTTTGTTTTGTGATTTGTGTCGGAGTTTCAAAAGTGGAAGGAACTACGCTCTGAATTGTAATTGGTGTTTGAACCACTTCATCCTCCATGTCATCATGCCCCATAGCATCAATAAATTTAATTATCCTTTCTATGCTTCCATTCCATGCTTAATTCTCTACAAATTGAACATCACGACTGATTATGAATTTTCTTGCAATAGGATCATATAGTTTGTATGTTTTTGTATCTTCAGAGTAATCAACCAATATACAATTCTATCCTTTGTTATCTAACTTCTTTCTCGGCTCATCTATAAAATGTTCATATGCGACACAACCAAAAACTTTCAAGTGCACAACATTATGCTTCATACCTATCCAGGCTTCTTGAGCAACTTTGTTTTTCACACTCTTTGTCAGACATTTGTTCATTATATATACCACAGTTTCTACTGCCTCAACCCAATAATCATTTGACAAATTTTTGGCTTCCAACATACTGCGCCATTTCCATGATGGTTCGATTCTTTCTTTCTGTGACACCATTCTGTTGTGGTGTATATCACACAGTGAATTGCATGTGAATGCCATGAACTTTACAAAAATTTTGAAAATCTCTTGAAACATATTCACCACCTCTGTCAGTTCTTAGAACCTTGATGTAATAACCACTTTTTTTCTCCACAAGTGATTTGAACTACTGAAAACAACCAAATGAATTAGATTTATGTTTTAGAAAATAAATCCATGTTTTTCTTGAGAAATCATCAATAAATGTAAGAAAATAGGTGTTTCCTCCTATAGATGGTGTTTTCATTGGTCCATAGATATCTAAATGTACAATTTCCAGTGGAGATTTTTCTCTATATGACCTTCCAACTGAAAATGACTCTTTATGCTTCTTTTCAAAGATGCAACCTTCACATATTCTTTCTGTTTTTTCAATTAATGACAAACCTTTCACCATATTCTTTGTATGTAGTAGATTTAGACCTCCAAAGTTTAAATGTCCAAATCTGAAATGTCATAGCCAGGAATCATCCTGCAGTTTAGATTGAAATGCTCCCTTCAATTCTATGCCACTATCTTCTTCTTTCTTGGAACTGCACGCACTAACTTCTTCTCTTTCTTCTTTGAATGTAGTGTCAGAGTGCACATCTTTTGTTTCATAGATAGCTTGCGTTGTTGTTTTCTTCATGGATGGATTCAATGTCAATGGAAACATTCTATTGTTTTTCATTTGAATTCTTGTAATATGTCGATTGCTTGGATATTTGTCCAAAATCACACAGTGATTATCTTCCATGTAGATTCCATACCTTTTTGTAATAATTGTCATGTGCTCATTAAATTATGTTTTAGGCCAACAACATAATATACATCATGCATAACGTTTTTTTCCCCTTGTTTAGTTAAAATGTTAATACTACCTTTACCCAAGACAGTGACTTGAATATTTGCTCCAAGTGTAACTTTAGTTTGGAATGACTTATCCAAACTAGAAAATAGTTCTAAGTTTCATGTCATGTCATTACTGCAACCTGCGTCTAAATACCATATGTCACATGGAATTTCTTGAGAAACATTCCATTCAACTAGTGAGATTATAGGCATCTCTTCAGCATGCACCATAAACATAGGACTAGAGAGAGTATTTACGTTGTTTGATTGATCTTGACCTTGCTTTTTATGATTATACTGTTTCTTCCTGCATTCATATGCATAATGTCCATACTTTTTACAGTAATGGCACTGAATCTTTGATTTATCAAATCTCTGACCATTTGATTGACTGGTGTTTTGATTTTGACCTCTACCACTAGTATTTGCAGGATTGCTATTGCGCCCACCTCTAGTAGAACTCCTTCCTCTTCCTCTAGAGTTATATCTCCCCCTTCCTCTTCCATGGCATATAGATGACTGCGCGGAAAATGCATTTTCTAATGACATGTTTGACCTATTTAATCTATGTTCATGATTAATGAGGGAGGCTTGCATCTCATCTAGACTAAACTGACTCAGGTCTTTGTTCTCTTCCAAAGTCACAACAAGAGGATGAAATTTAGGAGGAATACTCCTAAGAACCTTTTCAATAACCTTTCTATTCTCTATGGTTTCTCCATGAGACTTAATCTGATTTATCAAGCCAATAACATGTGTGTAAAAGGATTCTACTCAATCTAAGTCTTTCATTGATAGAGTTTCAAAATCTCTTCTAAGAATTTGTAATTTTGAATTCTTGACTTTGTCCATACCTTGATAAGAAGTTTGTAATATGTCTCATGCTTCCTTGGCTTTCTGTGTTGATTCTACTCTTGGGCATATGCTCTCATGTATGGATTGATGTATGTAAAACATTGTCTTTCCATCCTTCTTCCTTTGATCTTTCAAGGCATCCTTCTCAGCTCATGTGAGTGCATTGTATGCTTCCTGATCTGTTTGTTCCACATAGCCATTTTCGACTATCTCCCATACATCTTGACCCCGAAATAATTCCTTCATGGTCAAGGACTATAACTCATAATTTTTACCTCTAAAGGTGGGAGGTTGCAGATTTGAAGTAGAATCTATGATTTAAAACTTCAATAGTCACCTTACATTAGAGTTGTTGCTATTGAAACCTACCCTAATACCATATCTTAGATCTACAGTGAGAAGAGTTTACTCAGCACAATGTAGTTTCAAATACCACGCACTTCAATACTGATCCGGATTTATGTAGAAACACAATGAAATACAGAAATACACATAAACACAGATATGCAGTGGACATAAGACTTCATTTCATTAATAACAAATGACTGAAATATGCTTACAGACAGAATGGAAATAAACTAGCTGGGGCGCTGGTAGCTTATCTCTGAGAAGAGATGTGGCTACTACTCGCATCTGTGAGAAGATGATTACAGTGAGGCTCTAAAGGCATTTTTACAATAGAAGAGAATGCCAAAAGTCATAGACATCCAAAATCCTAACCCTAGGAGATGAAGCGCCAAAAGTCATGTGGGCCCCGTTTGGGTAAG
>SNQJ01S0129320.1:24489-50511 GCA_010110895.2 Picea sitchensis
ACATGCAAAGAAGGATCGAGAATGAGCAGACCGCTCTGATACCACTGATCCGGATTTATGTAGGAACACAATGAAATATAGAAATACACATAAACGTAGAGATGCAGTGGATATAAGACTTCATTTCATTAATAACAAATGACTGAAATATGCTTACAGACAGAATGGAAATAAACTAGCTAGGGCACTGGTAGCTTATCTCTGAGAAGAGATGTGGCTGCTACTCGCATCCGTGAGAAGATGATTATAGTGAAGCTATAGAGGCCTTTTTACAATAGACGAGAATGCCAAAAGTTATAGACATCCAAAAACCTAACCCTAGGAGATGAAGCACCAAAAGTCATGTGGGCCCCGTTTGGGTACGTTAGGACATCAACTTCCCGGGGTCGCAACTTTTGCATACGATCTTTGTTTTAGGCATGTGATAGCTCGTTGGAAAGGTATCATCGAGGAGATTCATTTTGGGGGCTCAATCATGCCTTCGAATATCATTGAGAACCTCGATCTCAGAAAACCTTCATTTAGGCCCTCAAAATGGCCTCGGAAGTTAAAACCTGCTAAAAATAGTAAATTGCCAAAATTGTCAGAAAATTGTTTTGAGCCAGTCGAAAAAGGTGGGTGGCCACCGATATCCACCTGGATCAAATAATTTACGTTGAGATATCAATACTTACTGCGTTGTTCCCAGACTGCATGGTATACTGTGCATTATGATGATAACACTAAACAAATTAATTTCTTTGTCATAAAATTAACATTGTGATACTCTTAGCACATAAGCTCACATGTATACTTTCAGTGTAGATTCAAGAAATTATAATCCCACTTAAGCTTGCATAGAAAAAGAAAGAATGTATTTTCAGAATGTTCGAACACAATGAAACTCAAAAATACTCATAAATATGTCAACACATAAATACTTAATATTTTACCAACTTGAATATTGCACGCTATTACAGAATACAAAACTATGCAGAGCTTTGGTGGCTCCAACAACTTCTGTAGACTTTCAGAAACATAGCTTGTGCTCTTAGACTTGTCAGACTCCTTACATAGTTGTTGTTTCTTTACAACTACTAACTATGAACAATTGAACTCTATCTGTGTGTGTATTGACTCTTTACAGACTCAGAAATATATATACTAAGATTGAGACTTCCTGTAGAAGTAAACGACTCAAACATTTAAGACGACAATAAATTCGACTGACTCTATCTTCATAACAGAGCTCGATAAAGATAAAATATCGGCTCATTAATAACACTCCTGCTAACACTCCTTCTTGGCATGTCTGAATGAGTAACCTCCCTTCTTGTTGTGACAGACAAAGTTAACGTAAGCGTAAATCTCACGACTTGTAATTAATATTTCCAACAACAGGAAATATCTAAAATTATTTCTCTCTCCTATGGATTGAGACCCTTGTAACTAGTTTTAAGTTTTCCTTGTATATCGGTCGGAATTTCCTCAGTTATTTGGCACAATTTTGCTGACAAAAAGGTCAGATCTTTTATTCCACCTCTAGCACTGTGAGAGATAATGACAATCCATCACACAGATCTAAAAACTTTTCAACCACTTTGTCAAATCCTACAATAGGATGAGGTTGGTTGAAGGCATGAGAGCAAAATAGCTCTTGGGAGTGTTGTCGATCAAGGCCTGTTAACTTGTAAATGGATGAATCTGCCATGTCTGAGTTTGGAAGAAAATTCTTATTGCAAGATGTAACTAAAACTAAACTACCTTGATGAAGTACATTTTTCATTGGTAAAAGTAGTGCATCGATATGTTGAAGACGATACACATTATCTAAAATTATGAGAGCATGTCAAGATGAGAGATACCTTCTAAGCTTCTCTATACCATCATCAACACTGTATATTTTCTCAGTGAATTGAGCCAAATTCTTCAGAGCTATACTCTACAAGGTAATTAAAGAAGTTGTTTCTCTCACAACAAATAAACAGCAAGATCTACAATTTGATCTCTGATGGTTAAAGATTTCTTTTGATAGGGTTGTTTTTCAAACCCCACTAGAACCCACAACTCCTATGACTTTAACCTCCCCGATTTTCTACTGCAATAACATTGTCCTCTCAAAATATTCTACTTTTTGATCCAAACTAGTTGGATATTTAGACACATGCAGTGCTATTTTCACCTTTTTCAAGACTCTTTCCACGACCTGTTCAAGGAGTTGTTGCTCATCACTAAATAATATTCAAAGTAAAATTACTAGTTAGAAGTGCCTAAATACATATAGATTGATATAGCTATAAACCCAACAAACTGAAAGATGAGACTAACAAAGGGTTGCATGTCTCACCCATTATAGGTGTCTAAGTTGAAACCGCTTATTTATGCAACATCAGAAAGAGCCTTCCTCCATGTTTTGATAATGTTGGAGTCATATCTTGGATTCTGTTGTCGATTTCGATGGTAAAATTTTCTCTTCTCTTCTAGCTTGCACAAGGATTGACCATACACTCCATTTCTGCCCAACGCCCACCAAATTTTCAAAGGCTTGACACCATAGAAGACTGGAAGAATGATTGACCCAGACTCCAACATAAGCACAAGTTCATTGAGACACGAAATTGATTCCACATATGTAAGAGAACAAATTTCTATATGGATAGAGCTTGTTCTAATAATGCCTTCAATTTGAGGTGTTAATTTGTCTCCCTCCTCCAATTCATTAACATCTAGAAACACTCCAACCCGTGTCCATGAAGGAGATTGTAGAGATCGCTAGCCAAGGTTTTCTTACTTAGTCGAGGGTGAATTCAGTTTCAATTTCAGAAACGAAAGTGAGTCTGAGTTTGTGGAATCAGGACAAAGTATGTGCAGGTCAATTTCCTCAGTCGTGACAGTGGTGGCCATATGTTCATTTTTCTTTTAGTTGTGACAATATGCAAAATAGTTGGCACTAATGGACATAAAGAAAGTTAGGGGAACTTTAAGTCTCATGGGATGAGCCAGGAGGATTTAGTTCTTTATCGTTTCTATTCGATGCCACACCATGTACCTTAAGATATTAATATCCATAATTCATTTTTTTTTTTTAATTAAATCATTTTAACTGTCCATACAATTATGTATAAATACTATATATATCTACACTGATTGGTGTATACCTATTGATAATTGCCAGATTTAGTCATCTTTTAATTGTGGAGATGGTTTATGTGGATCGGATTTAATATGTCAAAAATATATGTCAAAACATGGTTATTAATCATTACTAAGGCTGATTAGTGAAATTATATTGATAATAACCAATCGGATTATTTACTACAACAAATGTGTGGTTATTTAATGTGCCTAGTTTTCATGACATCGATTAATTATTGGGCTGAGGAATTTTCTTTCCTGGGGTTTTAACTGTGTTGGTTATTTACTTCCCCGGGTTTTAACTAAGTCGGTTATTTATTGCGTACAATTATTTTATTTTCTTTTATTTTTTAACGGAAGGGGGTTCTTTTATTTTTTTTTCTATATGGGGTTTTTAAGCATTGCGTGCAGTTATTTTATTTTTTCAGTGTGGGGGGGGGTTCTTTTATTTTTTTCTGGATGGGGCTTTTGGGCATTACATGTGGCGTGGGAAAGAGATGATATCTATCGACATTCACCAGCCGAGTTAGTGGTTGTGCTAGTAATAATTATATAGAGTAAAGGTGTAATTAATCTAATCTATTATGAGGTTAACTCCCAAAGGATAAGACAACAATTATCAAAATAATATTGGATATATTTAGAGATAAGTCTTTTCTTCTCTCACGATACATAATAATATTATAAAGAAAAAATAACTTAACAATTGGACCATGACTACCTAGTGTTTGATTCAACCATTTTATGATAATAAGAAAAGACAAAACATAGCATTGAGCCCTGGGGTGGCCTTTATTAGTCCTTAGCTTTGGAATCAAAATCCATATGGATGTAGATTGGTGGAGTGGCTCCTTTTTTCAGTAGCTTGAGATGCCTCCTCTATTTCTTTGATAGTCTTCCTAACTCATCATGGTCGCCACTCCTTACCTGTGAACCCCATATGGTCCAAATGATCTAGTTTGTTGAGAGTTTACTAGTGTTGAGTACCCTTCTCCACCACCACTATTGCTATGAATGTCTTGATATGAAATTATAACTCCAACATTTTCAAATACTTGGCCTTGTGAATTCTAGAGAAATGCATATCCAGAATCTAATCTAGAAGTTCTACATTAATTTTCTCAGTAAAGGTTTCCCCCCTTTTCTCTATAACCAAGTTCTCAATCTAATACACCTCTTTCTTGACATTTCTTTCAAATTTACAATGGTACCCTCTGCAGCTTCTATAGCCTCTATCATATCCCCTGTCTTCTATACAGTAGTAAATTTGGGTCATTTTGTGACGGTCATTTTGATGCTCTTGCGACATTATGTCATGGAGAGTGCGACTAATCTTTACCCCCTCAAAATTCACATCATATCCCATAAAAGTGCGACGAAACTGGAATAATGTCACAAGAGAGACAACCTACGAAGGTTTTTGCAATAGAGACAACCTATGGACGTCTTTACAAGAGAGACAACCTACGTAGTCGTTGCAAGAGAGATGACCTAGAAAAATCACCGCAAGAACAACAACCAAGGAAGATCGTTGCAATAGAGACGAATTAGGACAATTGTTGTAAGAGAGACGACCTAGGACAATCATCTCAAGAATGACAACCATGGAATATCGTCATAGGAACGACAACCGAGGAATATTTTCACAAGAGAGACAACCGAGGACAATCGTCGCAAGAACAAAAACTTAGGAAGAGCGACGACATATATCTATTTTAATATATATATATATATTGACTGGATGGTTAAAAAAGGCACAAAGTAGTTAAATTTGGTGAATAAATAAATTAGAGCGGGCACTAGTAACTTTGATCACGATCCATCAGAATCGATGGCCAAGAAGCATTGCGGAATTTGAAGTTGCCCGAGGGATAATTTTGAAGGGTGGTCCCACTATCCAACCGTAGTTTCCATTGAGGACTACGTGTCAACGTTGGGTTGATTGCGGACTGACAAGAGGGTTGTTCCAAAACCGCCAGTCCACATCTCCACAAAAAAAATATGAGCAAAGATTGAATATCATTCTGAAAGGGGAGAGTTGCAAAATAAGTTTCAATTCAGCTTGTCATTTTCACAATAACTTATTTTCAGGGATGTTTCATATCGTAAAATTTTTAGACGAGGGTGAGATATATAGAAATATGTGATGAAACTTTCAAAAATTTGTTTGCTATACTTTCTGAGATATTCCCTAACTTCCACAGGGAATATCTTTAAAAATATAGAAAACCAATTTCTGAAAGTTTTATCACATGTTTCCAAATATCTCACCTTCATCTCAAAATTTTACGATATGAAACATCCCATAAAATAAGTTATCGTGAAAATGCCAAGCTGAAATGAAACTTATTTTGCAACTCTCCCTTTCATAATGATATTCATCCTTTGTTATCTTTTGAAGAAGAATCATTATCCCTCTTTTATACTTATTTTTTCTCTAAAAGTAATAAAACAATAGGGCTTCTTGTTAGAATTAGTTCTTAGAGAATGTAACACTTTGAATTACTTTTACTTGTTGTCTCGGGAGGCTATCCTCTGGGAAGAGTATTTGGAATTTTATTTTATTGGGGAACTTCCCATAACACCTTGTCTTCCTCAAAGGAGAGGAGTTGTTGAATCCATTGTTTCTACATCAGAACATATGTTAGTAAAAACAGTTGAAGACCTAGTGGATCTAACCTTACAATAAATTAATCATCCCTTTGGATTGATTCCTAATTCCCCTGCAATAAATCCTACTACAAACAATCATTCTAATAATCAGGGGTTTTCATAACCCAAAGAAGAAGAATCATATACAGATTCAAAACCTTGGACGAAGAACCAAACCACATGGAACATAATAACTACAATAATAACCAACTTTGGTTGGATAGGTATGCCTTGGAATAACCTGGTCTATTACACCACTTACCCAAACATCCAGAGAAATTACTTGTGAAATATGACCTAGAAACATTTGGATCCCCCAAATATCATATTAAGAAGTTTATTATTGTTATTAGGATAATGAATGTACAACATTAGGATGTGGTATCTTGAATTTTTCCTTATACTTTTGAAAACTCAGCCACCACTTGGTATTTCAATCTACCTGTTAGATCTATAACAAATTGGACCAAGTTTGAAAAGGATTTTCTAGATAAGTTCGGAGAGGAAACCATTATTGGGGCATTAATGATCGAGTTATTTTCTCCTACCATGGGGCCCAAAGAAAAGGTCAAGGATTTTATGTTGAGCACACACTTATACTGAGAGGGGGGGTGAATCAGTATAAAATAATTTGTTTTTACTTTTTCAAATAGTCATCAACCATATGAAAGCAATCACATATGAGATATATTAACTATAGAACATGGAACACACGATTTACATGGAAACCATTTCGAGAAAAAACCACAAAAATATTGTTTATAATTCTTTGTAGGCACCAAATTATTGTTACAAATATTTATAGGCACCAACATACTAAAGAAACCAATCCCCACTAGTATAAACCCTGTTAGGCACCACCTACTCTTACAGATCTTCGTAGACACCGGTCCCTAAGAACCAACTTATCAAGAGACACCAAACTCTTTGTTTGATTACCACCAATACTCAAGTAACAATTTATTCTTTAGTACATATAACTTCTTCAAAATATGATAACATTCAAATCACCTTCATTGAGTATGATTTCTACTTCTACCTTCACCAAGTCTAACCAAAATTTGAATTTCCAAATGAAATTTATGGTAAATTTTCAAAGCTTGTTATTTTTGGCCTCTTCCCAAGAATGAACTTGTACAACATGACATGTATCCAATTTTTGAAATGGTATTCTAAATTTTTTACTTGAGGTACTTCAGTATGTCTCCTTAGATCCTTGAAAATTTCACAGTCTAAAAAGTCCCAGAAATTTTTTTAGAAAGAAAATGCCAAGTTGACCTATTTGAAATTGATTTCAGGACCATTTAGAAACCATGAATTCCATAGGGTATATCTCAAAAGGTATAGCGAACCAAATTCTAAAATTTTTACCTAAGGTACTTTTGTATGTCTCCTGAGATCCCTGGAAATTTCATAGTCTTAAAAGTCCTAGAAAAGAAGTTATAGAGAAAATTCCAAATTGACCTATTTGAAACTAATTTTAGGACTATTAATAAACCCTAACTTCCACAAGGCATATCTCATGAATTATAGTGAACAAACATGTACCCAAAGATTTTTCCTCCATCTCCTCAAAATTTCATGGTATGAAACATCCCAGAAAATAAGTTATAGTGAAAATGCCAAACTGATCAATTTGAAACTGATTTCAGGAGCATTAAGGAACTCTAACTTCCATAGGGCATATCTCAAAAAGTATATCGAACCAATGTCAAAATTTTGACCACATATATCCAAAGACCAAAATAAGTTGGAACCTTTGGGAAGGCCTTTGTTGAAACATACAAAAGATAAGTGGAAGAATCAATTTTCAGTGAGTCCTAACACCTTAAATGTTAAAAGATAGGCACATTAAGTGGAAATCATAACTATGGAGTGAACCCTCTGCACTACAGTAAGAGAATACTCTGAAATTGTATGTTGTGGCTTCAATTTTTTTCATTCTATATTTGTATTATTTTTCTTTGTCATGGTTACAATATGCTTCAGTCGCAAACGATATACAAAGTTACAAACACAAATGTATGCAAACCTCAATGAATGTGTAGGGCAATTAAAGTGGAAAAATATTTTCAAAAATCCTAACATATTGACATAAAATCATTAAGCATTTGGATGCAATGTGCATTGCATTGAAAAGAAATAGAATTTATCCTTCAATTTTGTTATCACTCCATAACTTATTTAGGCTGAGAAAAGAAACCCAGAGGTAACCACAAACCGAATTTAGAAAATGGAATCTAACCCTTCCAGTCCCAGAGAGGGCTCTCTCCCAAATCAGGGACTGGAAGGACTGATTTGATTTTTGTTTCTTGAGGTTAGGTCCTTGGATTGTGAATAAATTTTTGGATGGGATTTGGTGTTTAAGCCTGTGATAAATCCATTGGGCATGGATTCAAAAGGTTGAAGCTTATGAATATGTGGGTAACCTATCAATTAATGGGAAAATACTTCAGAGGCAAGATAGACACTAATTGTATGTTGGTTTAATTTAAATGTTGTTGTAGCAGAAAGGACAGAAGAAAAACATAAATCAACACTTTAAGAAATCAGATTTTGAAATTTCTTAAACTATTTTAGCAGAATAAAACACCATTGATATTATAAACTATGTGATAGAGCATCAACATGATGAATTCTGAAACAATATTTTAATTGAATATCATTCATATATGGAAACATAGAAATAAACTGAAAGAAGAACATACACTGAAGTGAACATGCTACACAGTCACTGGCACATGAATCTCTTAAGCAAGACTGGATCCCAAAAACCTTGGATCACCCAACTTTATTAATTCTTTAGGAAAATATTATAGTACAAAGACTCTCAAAATACTCAATTCATCAAACTTTCTCCCACCCTTTGTACATTATGTGTTACAATATTTATAAAAAAGTAGTAGTTCATAAAATCAGGATCCCTAAGATATCTCAACACCTTTATCCTTATGTTCACCCCTTTGACCTTGGTAGTGTCTTAATCTAATTGGATGATATCTGGACCCATACTCTGTTGACAACTGGATCATGGATGGTCATTTACTAGGACCTAGAAAATTACATTTAGTTTTACCCAATCTTACTATTTCCTTCCACTGTAATTAAGAAGGAATATCATAATCCATCAATTGTTTTATTAAAATTTCCAAATTGATGCAAGAGGCATACAACATGACAGGCAAGCCTAATTTTATTATCTTAAATTTATTCAAAATTTCAAAATCTATGGCTAACATTTCTACCACAGTTGCCACCTTTAAAACTTCATCTAAGTATTCAAACCTAAAGTGATCCATCCTCACATGTGTCAAGAGTGCATTGTAGTCTTCTTGCTCGTGTAACTTTCCATTTCCATCCTAGAATGATGGAATACCTTTGATAAATAGTTCTTCAAACAAATCCTTAAAATCCTGAACACTCTTTTCCAATTGGGATGCTTTATTATGGAGTGAATTCGAGAGGTTGTGCTTGGTTATGATTCTTCTATCCCATATTATCAAAGAAGTTATATATTTGACCCCAATTGTCTGCAAACTTGATGAAGGCACTGCATTAAGGAGATTGATAGCGTTCTAGGCCCATTCTACTGGTCTTTTTGATAAAGTTTCATTAATAACGTTGCATCTTTGTTTAGCCAGAAATGAAATGTTGTCCTCATCATTAACATAATTTAGATATGTCCTGATTTTTGTAACCTCAAATGATATGGAGTCCCAGATGATGTGTTTGGCTCCTTGTAACAAAATTTTTTTTTTAGCCTAGTGTTTAGCTTATTCACCTTTTCATGAAGGACTGCATTTTCCTTTTTAAGTTTTGATACACGTTCATCCCTTTTCTATGCCTCTTGTTCAATTTTCTTGATATTCTCTTTCAATTCTTTTATTTCCCCAAACTTTAAGCTAACTTGAGACATTGCTTGGACAATGTCTTCAGTTCCTAATTTTCTTTGAGTAACAGAGGGTGTAACAGAGGGTACAACATAAGACAAAGCTATGACTATAGTCGCCATTTATGTCTTTTCTTTTGACCATTCTAATTTTTCCTTTTCTAGTTGCATAAATTTATCCTGAAAGTCTAGTGATTGCTTCTTGAAAGATTCCTTTTCATGTTCCAATGCTTCAAGTTCTACAGTCTGTGGATGCTCTGTAGTAGGCATTTTCAACTTTTTCTTCAGGCTGAGAATCACTTTGTCTTTCTCATCCAGCAAGGATTTCATTTCTTTGGGGCCATCAACTTCAATTTTCTTTATTTAAATCTATAATGTTTTACTTGTTTCTTTTTCCTACTTGAGTTGACCTTCAAGCTTGGAAATTAGTGATATTAATTTTTCATTTTTCAAATTGAAATTTAAATAATCTGAATATAGTAGGTCATTAGTCTGCTAGTGGAATTGAACCTTATCTGGGGAACTGATATTATCATACTTTATTTTGATCTCAGAGACCTTATCTTCTTCTGCTATGGAAATGTTGAATGTTTTCCTTTATGTGTCTCTGACTGTGAATAATGACGACTTGTGTTGGGAAGCTTACTTTACCTTAGGAATTAGATTCATGATCTCACTTAGTGATTCATTTATGTTTTCTGCATACCATTTAAATAAATCTTCCTTTGATTGGTAGGCTTCCTTTGAGGCCTGAGCAAAATAGTATTTCTGGCTATGGAAGGCTCCTGAACTACCTTCACTTTCCAATTGATCATCTTTGGATTCAATTACACTTGTGCCACTCTCCACCATGTCTAAACCTGTTTGTTCTTTGGGCCCTTCATCCTCCAATTCTACATACTGCTCTATCTGGATGGTTTTCATTTTCTTTCTGACAGTGTGTTCAGGTTATATTTCTATTGCCTCTGAAACAATCCTCTTACTCTGTGTAATATCTTTTAGAACCTTAATTACCACCTTTGGAATACTCTATTGTGTTTGTTCCTTTTTTACAGGGGCTTCAACATCCACACATTCTTCAATATTTACAAAATTTTCCAGGCCTTCAATAGGATCATGCTCATATGGAGCATTCTTGTTCATTTTCCTCCTTCTAGATATGATATGATGAGGATCATATTTTTTACCTGGCATTTTTGCAAAAAACAATATTTGAGCTTTGCCTCAACCTGTGCTAGACATGTTCTGGATTTTATAATGAATGGGCCAATCACAAAAGGAAACTTTATATTTCTTTCTCTATCATATTTGATGAAATTTTCGGTTTCAGAGATGAAATTTTGTCTTATGAACTCTAGAGAAAAAATTATGAGGGTCAAAAACATGGGCAACAAATAATGAAACTCATGAAATCCATATACCCATATTACTGTAGAACTTATGAAAAGGGTCAAGTATCCTACTCTGTGTTCTGGATTCTACAGGTGAATTCACGTTTCTTCAATAACTCTCAGCAGTTGGACATTGAAAATCATCTGGTAGGCATTTAGCATGAATTTATTGATAAAAATTACTGAAGTCATCCTGTTTCTTTAAATAGATATTGATTCTGCTTCAGGGATCTCTGCATTGTTGCTGGTGAGAAAAATCATTATCAGATATGTACAGTATCTGAAGTGTCTAAGACAGTGGAAGTTCATTAGCCGTTTGTGGATGGTATCAGCTAGGAACTCATCAAAATTAATGCAGACGACTTGACATGAATTTGACTGGAAGAATTTGAGCATGAAACCTAACATGACCTCAACTACGAATCTATCATTATTAAGACCTAAAACTTGACTTAAAAAAGAGAAGACACATTGAACCTCACTGACCATAATATCTATGCTTAAGGGCAAAGAAAAACTGTGGCAACTGATCAAGCTTGATAATCATTCTTAAAAACATAGTTTTAATCTCTGGTTGACACTCTTTATAGACTCAAATCAATCCTTCCTCATCAAAAGGTTCGAAATTCTCAGAGAAAGACTTAGGAATTTTTAATGACTCCCTGACTGACACAACATCAATTTTACACAAGACTTTAGACCCCTTTTTATCAATTACAACTCTTTCTGACTCGGAGTATTTATCTACACACCATCCTATAAATCCAAGAAACTAAAAACACAGTTTGGTTGCATACGGAATGAGAGAAGCTTAGACATACTTCAAAAATGGAAAACCTTTCCCTCTAATGTCAGCTAAGTTACTTTTTAATTGAGAAACAGGGGCAATAGTGAATTCAGGGTCACAAACATCATTATCTCTATCGATTAGGGCTTCTTCATTATTTTATGAGCTTTGTTCAGATACTTCGAGCACGATGGGATTCATGCTAGCAAGAGAAAATACCTGGTAATGGTGATTATAATGGCGCTGAGATTTCTAAATTTGGTCAAAGTTGATAGTTGCAACAACTCTAATATTAGTTCCCTCTTTAACAAAGATAAACAAAAATAAAACTCACATCAACTTTATAATATTCAACTTTTCGGAGTGACGGGTCAACGGTTTCAATATAAACCACTTTCTACTATGCAATCATCCTCGTGCTGACACGTCTTTACCTTCAAAACCCCTAGTTTCCATTTCAGAACCACTTTATGGAATTAACCTCTGTGCACTTTCCAGGACCACAATGCACACTAGTCGTTGATCTGTCCCGATCGCAATCGTAACCATTGATATTTGATTTCTTTCCATCGTCGCTATTTTAGAACTCCTTCTGGCCAATTTAAACTATTCTTCCATATTTAAAAACCCTCCAGATGTGTTCCAAATCATTTCACACCTATGCTAAAATTTAAAGCTGATTTTTCTGAACTTATTAGGAAAATGAATATATATATATATATATATCACCTTACTACCCATAATTGAGAATAGATATTTCTCACGGTTTACATCTTCAACAATAATTGTCTCACAAAGAATGGAATGTGTCACAAGCGATATTTGAGTGGGTGGGGAGAATAAAATTTATCCTCCCAAATCATCGATCTAGACCTAATTGAATGTGTGTGTATGCATGTGTCTAGATTTAAGCCTAGGTGGGGAGGATAAAATTTCTCCTCCCAAACCATCGAGCTAGAACCAATTGAATGTGCACACACACACACATGCTTTAATTTTTCTGAAATACAAAGTAGATTTAACTCCTTTGGAGATCCTCAATCACTTATTATATAACAATAAATAAAAAAATGTTACTACAATTATGACCGCCATATGACCACCATAGAATTGTTGAGATGTTGAAAATTCTAGGTGTGCTCATATTGTTTATTTTGTCCAATAACTTGGTTGTTTCTTTTAGAACTTGATATTTATCTCTCTTGCCATTGGGGTGTGTCATGAGTATTACACCTCTTCCATACCACTTCTTGCCCCCATTTTAGTTTTCCCCCATGTTCTCTAGTATAATTACTCCCCTTTTGTCACCCTTTGTATATGTTACAATAATATATTTCAGAAAAATGATAGTAAGAGATAGTTCATTTGGAGGATAGGTTGGTTTTCAATTTGAAGTTTTGATTCCTTGTTTATCTGGCCAAGTCTTTGAACTTTTGCTAGCTAGTAATTGTTTTTCATAATAAATTTCTCTAATTTAATAAGCAATATATTGGATCTCATCTTGTGTTAGAAATGATTTGTCGATTAATTAATATTTATCCCATTGGGATTCAAGTCTTTCCAAAGATACTTTTGTGTTTGTGCCAATGTTAATGAAAACAATTGGGGTCACATCCAAGTCCATGAGATTTTGTAGATACCCAAGTGAATATGGAATGGAACCTTCTAAGAATTGTTAGATAGATTCAATAATTCGAGTGCGGTGGAACTTCCAAGTGTTGGTGGAATGATACCGTTTAATAGATTGGTAGAAATGTCTATAGCTAAAGCATTTTCAAGTTTCTCTTTCTCTAGAGGTAAGGGTGGAATAATTTCATTTGGTGCTAAAGAAATACTCTACAACAAAATAATAAATATTACAATAAATATCACATGAGAGTAATAAATATCATAGGAGTGTATAGAGGTCATTGGTGTAACACACCCAACCCCCTATCTAGTTTTAGGCTGGTGGGATGTTTGATTTTCATCTTCGTGGAACCCAGGATGAGTATTTAGGTTCATTGGTGCCCATTATTTGTAATTTCTACTCTGAAGTGGTATGTATATCTCATTCATTTCAAATACTTCATTGCATAATTATGGTTATGCTTATACTATGATATCTAGGGGATTACTTATACACTACCACCAAAAACCAAGTTGAAGTATTAGATTAGCTATGTGAATCATATGATATGATTAACTTAAGGGAATCATATATGCTACATACTTGGGTGTGGTTTATTAGATATAATGACTGGCCCCATAGTGGCCCACAAATGATTGTAATGTAAAAATAAATAAATAAAGGAACCTTAAGAAGTCATAAAAAGAATAAAAAAGACAAGACATACCTAATCTTTGATATTCTAATGTCTAGAGTTGCATTGATACAACATTTAGAGCATCTGCAAATGCGCGAACTACATACTGTAGTAAATAAAAAAAAAATTATATTTAGTTTTTAGTAAAAAAAAAAAAATACTTTTAAGAAATGTCAATAAATCCTAATAGAAATTAAAACCGACAAGATTGCAAATAGTAAACACCATTGATATTTTTTTTTGTAAAAGCCATATGAGAGGAGATTAAATAGTGACACACACACACACACACACACACACACACATATCAGATGCAACGACCTGAATAAGATCCTCTTGGTTTCAAGGATAATTTATTGGAGCCGTATGATCAAGGATAATTTGTTGTTGCTCCATTGGATGGAGAGAGGTTTGCTCCAAGAATAAACTACGCCAATATTTTTTTCTCTGGCCGCACACGCCCCCCCCGCCACACACACACACATCACTCTTAATTCCCCAATACCCAATCTATATTATACTAAAAAATATGCATTAAAAATATTCAAAAGTGATAAAAAGTGATTGTAAAGCTATAAATGAGGTTTATCATTCAAAGGCACATGTCATAAAAATTAATTTTTATAAATGAGATTTATCATTCAAAATATGTTACAAATATACTAGCTATATAATGTACATCTATCCGTCTTATAAAAATATTATACATCATCAATTTCTTTCAGTCTTATTTTGTGCTTTCCAGTTCTTAAGTAATTCATCCATGTCCATGTCTTCGTTTACTGGGTGCTCTTTAGAAGCTGATATTGCTTCATTCCTTTCACACCTAGTCTTGTACCCATGGCGTGGAGGCTGCTTTGAGGGTTCATAACCTACAAAAAATATATATATTAAATTTATATGGCCAATTTTTAAATATCATTGAAGTAGTTCATTAATATTAAAAAAAAAATTGCAATGTAATTATTTAACTGTTGGTCCACTAGTCGGCACTGTTGGAATGGATTCCCTATTATCCTTATCATCTTTAGGTTGAGGAGGTTGTTGTGAGGGGATGTTACCTACAAAAAAAAAATATTAAATTTATATGGCCAATTTTTAAATATCATTGAAGTAGTTCATTAATATTAAAAAAAACCTATGCAATGTAATTATTTACCTGTTGATCCACTAGTTGACACCGTTGGAATGGCTTCCCTATTATCCTAATCCTCTTAAGGTCGAGGAGGTTCAACTATGTCATTCTCTGCCATTGAAATGACAAAAATTATAAGGACAAACCCGTAAATGTATAAGTAATAAAAATTAGAAGTACAAAATTTATAAGTACGAAATTATTAAGTTTATGATTAATATACAACCATTTTACCATCGTGGGCCTCAGTCACAGGAACATCTTGGGGTTGCACCCCACTAGGATGAGGCTGCTGGGGAGCACCATGATCTTCTGGCCACGCTTTACTATCAACACTTTGTTTTCCAGTGATAATGGTTTCATTGATAGTGCTTATTCCCTGATTAAAAAAAAGAAAGACATTAAAGTTATGGATGATATCAAACATTTACATATTTTATAAGTAATGAAAGGTTAATGTAGACTAATTTTTATTTACCTTATCCCACAAACTGGATCTTGGGGTCTGCCCCATTCTTTTCCTATGATCAACCACATCTTTATAGTCGTACTTGTAACCAAGTTGGAGGTCTTCCTCTGTTGTTTCAATTTCGAAGTCGTCACCCTGCATTGCATAAGAGCATGTTTTTTAATGTTTTTGGCTGCAATAAACTGAGAGTTGTAAGGTGATACAAATAATATTCTTAAGATGTTTGGGTACTTACGATTCGTGACTGTAACCTTGAGTAGCCGCCCTAGCCTAGCTTGTGTTGGCCATGTTTGGGAAACCTTGCTTTGGTTTCCTTTGAAGTGTCAGGAAACCTATCATCAAAATTTTCAAGTATGTTATATACCACACTTTTATTTATATCTAAAGAAAATTAAAGGTATTGAAATCAAAATATTCTAGTTTACCTTGGGGTACTAGTTATTTTTTCTCCTGATTTTTTCAATATATTTTCTTTTGCATCATCAATGATCGCCTTCCACTCCCTCTCTGGAATCGATGGATGACGCTCATACCTAGGGTTTCCTGCCAAGCTTCGTCTATAAATATCCAGTGTATATTTTAAATATTCACTTTGTGCAGAGGTGACCGCTTTTTTATTGAACGTGTCTACTCCAAAGAGGCCTTCAAGATAATCCATAAGTTCCCTTTTGAGGTTGTAATTCTAGAAATTCCACATCATGTGCAAGGTTGCCCCAAAAATCAACAAGGACTTTCTCTCTATATGCCTATAAAAATGTTCGTTTCCTACACACAAAAAGATATGATCATTAATTTAAAAATAATAATCTATATGATTTGTGTATGAGATGGACAAAATGAAATAATTAAAATATGAAAAACTACCTGGGAGTCTTATTTGTTTTAATGGAATTTTGTTATCGTCGACCAAAAATGTGCACATAAGGGTCCCCCTGTTGGTCACACGTCTAACTCCAGGAAATGCAACCATGTCAACCACATTGTTAGCCTCATCTTTGTCACCACGTCTAGAGCATGACCGCTTTGGGTATTCCTAGCAGTGTGTTTCATGGCTCCTATCTAAATTAGGTGTAGAAGATGGAGAAGTAAAAAATACTCTAGTATTTGAATGACAACCCACGTCAGGATTCTGTGGTATCTCTGCAGTGCCACTACTACCAACACTGGGTTGAACAAGCTCCAAAAATCTCTTTATAATTTTTTTTTTCGTGAGATAATGTAAAAGTTAAAAATCAGAGTTTCATAATTGAACATTTGAGTACATTAAAAAGAAACACTTTAAATTATGGTTATTACCTTATATGTGTTAAGCTATGACATAAGGATATTGATCCTTTCTAGGATGTCAAGTGTTTGATCTGGACAGTCTAACAAGCTATCAAGTTCCTTGTTCGCTTTAATGATGTTTCTTTTTAATAATACCATCGAATCAGGGGATGAATACAACCCCTCCTCATTGGCGGAATCATGATCAACAATGTTATTTAAGTTATATAAACTAATGAAATAATTGATTGCCACACAAATAAAATTATATAAATAAAAATAAAATTCACGTAAAATGAAAGTTGAATTTCATAATCAATTACACGTTATGTGGCTAGCGCTTTTCCACAATCATCCTGCCACATTATAATATAATATAATTAGAACCCCCAAATAGTGAGTAGTCCATCCTCAATCTAGTTCCAATTTTTGAACTTTTTTTTCTATATTCAAAGTTCTAAACCCTTGCACACACCCCAAAAAAGGAAATTAATCAATGTCTAGAGGGAGTGCCTAGGTTGATGAAGTCAAAAGGGGTACCAATTAGTGGAAGATTTGACTCTTTCCAGCCATGAAATAAGGATAAAGTAAAAATTAGATGAGGAGAACCCCATGTAAAATGGGTTATAATAATTGCTTAGCACACATGCTTGAGGAATGGCCTAGATAAGGAGATGACACATGATAGCTAAACCATAAGGACATGGTTTAAAGTTCATATTGGAAGGAACGCTCCACCTTATAAAGAAATATAAAATGATTTTATGGCATGATCAAGGATTATGTATGCAAACAAAGAGGATTGCTCCACTATATTAAGGTTTGAATTCTTATTTTAAGGAAGGAACATGTTAGAAGAGCATGGTTTGAAGAAGCATTTCAAAGGAGAGTGACATGTGGCAACAAAGACTTTTCCAAACCCTACTTTGAGCATCTTTCCACATTTATTGAGGAGTTCCCAACTTTGAGGGGGTTTTCTTGGAGTTAATTGTGGATCTTGAAGAAGTTTAATAATATTTTATTTTATTCTGATACATTGCACATATACTCCTCTTTATTTCTATTTTACATATATTTTTGTATGTCTATGATCGTTTTCCTTGATCATTCCAATGACTAGGAAAGTGCTCTTGGTATTTGTCTTAATCCATAGTTAAGGGACATCCTTGAAGAGGTTATTCCTTCTTATTATGTGATTATTATGTGATCATGATCCCAAAAGGGGGAAATAGGAATGTTCCTGTTCATTTGAGACAACCCCTCTCCTCTTGAATCGTTCAACTCCCTTGTAGGCTTCAATAGCCTCACAATTGTGAAATTAAGAAAGGTGAAATTCTATGTTTATCTCAATAAACATCGAGGGAATTACTATGTTAAATATGTAAGAGTAATCCCATCAACAAAATTTCTATGCACATAGGATCTTGAATCCAAAGACACTGATATGACCTCCTCATCCCTACGTTTCCTTGGCCTGCCCACTGATATGATTTCTATCTACCACTATTGACTTCCTTCTCCCATAATAAAATTAGGTTGGTGTGATCCATATTTATAAAAGTTGGATGTCAATGCAAAAATATCATGTTGGGAAGTATTAGAACAACTTTAGAATGTTAAACTTTTTAATTTCGAAACCTTTGTTTTTACCTTTTAAAATAAAATGAAAATCAACCAAAAACTTAAGAGAATTTTTTTTTTTAATTAAATAAATCCATTTTCGTTATATATCGATAAGGTTCTTTAAATATTATCCATTGAGGAGTTTTTAGCTAAACGGACCAAATAGCTCTCATGTTTTCGAGATTATAAAGATGTGAAAATTTTAAAAGAAAGCTTCCAACAATTACTTCAAAACTTTGCACTTCGGGAGTTTCAAATCATCTAAGGAACAAAAATCCTGAAGTTACAAAGCTTTGAAGTCCAGAAGACAATTTTCCCACAAAAATATTCTAAGAAGATCCACGGATGATTCACAGGACACCTGTCATAAAACCTTTTCTTGGGTTGACACGTGACATTCATTTTTATCATTTGTGACAGATCATTCATGTGATTTTAGGTGACATGTGTCACTCATCCTTTCTTGACACGTCATTAAAGAAAAGATGATGTCATCACTTCCACGTCACTCTAGGAGATTGTCCTTCGGGAGGTAAATCAAAGGATAGGTTTAGGATGCCGAAGTACTGAAGCATTTGATATAATAATGAATAAAAAACACTTTAAAAACTAATACAACATTAAACAAGATTAATTAATCATAATTAACTATCAATTAATCACTCCACAAATTTGCACTTCGGGATATTTCTGTTTTTCTTCATTCAAAACCCCTGAATGCCGAACCGCCAAAGTTTAATTGCATTTACAGTTGGCTGAAGTTAAAGATTTGGATAAATATTGTGATTGCCAGGTAATAAATTCCATAGATTTTTCTTAATAACTACTTTGTCAGTAGATTAATGTGAAAAATAATAGACTTTAATAGTTTATGAATAAAGGTAATTTTGAACTTCAAACCATTCCACCATTTGCAATCAGATTTTTCACATCTAGTGTTGAGAGCTTACAGGTTTTTTATTCTCACAGGAGGGTTAATTTCATGGCGTCGTGCAAAGCAGGAAAGTCTACTAAGGATTCTAAACCAAATAATGATATTCTCTCAGACACTACTACTCAAATCATGGACGCTATCAAAACTTGGAAACAGGTGTATGACATCTTAGAGCACAAAATTCTTCTATGTCCTGATGATTCAGTTGAAGAAGAGGATGAATCATTCTCAACTAAGCTTAGTTTGGTGGCTCAGTCTGAATTACACAAGTTGTTACTCGACCGATGATAATCCCTTATAATGACATGATAAGTTGGGCCCTGGACCATATAGACATCCCAACTAGAAGCATCTTCAGTCACCAGAACACCTTTGTTGGCTCCTTTCGACCAGAAGATATATAAATAATGTATAAATTATCCTCTGAACCTAAATATACTTATAATTCAATATTTATATTGGATTTTAAAAGGAGGGAATGCACTTAGTATGGTAGAACCAACCATGATATAATCAAAGCCTGGTGGGGTATTACAGTCAAATTCAAAACTGATGCTCATGGCATATATTCCACAACATCTTTGGATGCTCACATTTTGTACGTCACCATGATGCTCTGCTGATTATTCGGTAGGAAAAATACTGCACATTTTATAGTGGAATGGGTTTCCATAATCAATGAAGTTGTTGAGGGTTATATTTTTAACTGGGCGAAAATGTTATCAGATAACCTAGCCAAGGAGATTGTCGAGTATAACACGTTGAAATATAGAGGACAACATGATCCCTTTTATATGTCTGCATATATCATGGACGCAAGCTGTTTTATGACTCCTTTTTCGCTCATGAACTGGAGTTGGACCCCAGCTAGTTCTAAGGCCATACATTTTTACCACTCAAACCTATGGGAGGAAAATTCCAAAGATTTATTTTATGAAATTTGTCACAATGTAGTTATACCCATTCATGTGGCTATCTATGTACACCCTCCTCCAAGAATCTCAAAACAGATTATGGGAAATTTGGGCACAATTGCAGATTGGTATATTGAAGAAAATTTCTCCTACATCAGAGTATTCAGTTGCCTTGTCTCACCCCATGCCATTCCGAAATTCTTACCTGATAGACTGGTGTGCAGATAAGTGTCTTATAAAAGAGTGGCAGGAGGAATTACCAAAGATTTGAAAGTAGCACAGAAAAAGGTGTGGCCAACAGTGGTGATTTTAAGAACCCCCCCTAAATTTATATGTATAATAATTGGGCGAATCCCCATGATACATAGGAAAAATTGAAGGCTATTTTATCAATAATATAATATGTATATACAATTTTTTGGCGAATCTTTTAGTCGATTATAGAATCTTGTAAAATCTTGGCGAATCTTTCACTGAGTTATAAAATCTTGTAAAAACTTAGCGAATATTTCACTGAATTATAAAATCTTGTAAAATCTTGGTGAATCTTTCACTTAATTATTAAACCTTTAAAGTCTTGGTGAATTTTTTGTAAAGAAGTGTTCCTCCTTGTCCTGTATGCTATCCTAGTTAATATATGATAGAATTCATATTCCATATGATGGATGATATAATAGAAGGTGTTCTAGAATAACCCAGAAATTTGCAGCTTGTGTGTAAAGATCCACGGGATCCACTTTTGCATCTGCTTCTGCTGGTATGAGAGTCTAGATATATGACAAAGTGTAATAAACCACTTATGAAATATAAAAATGCAATTTCCAGTGTGTATATAAATCAAAAGATAGTCATGCAACAACCAAATGTAAGCATTGTTTCTATTTTATACTTAAACTATCAGTAAATTCCATATAACATAGTTTTTGTTTCCATTTCAATGCATTAACGTAATTCCTTTCTTCCTTTATCCCTTCCCTCTTTCTTCATGTCTTGGGAACTATCAATTTTACTAATTTGTACTCCTAAAAACTAGTTTCAGTATATTTAAGTGAATAAATTTCAAGATATTACAAATATCATAAACCAATGAATAAGGAATAGATTGTTTCGAAAGGGTGCCAAAGTTGGCCTTCATTATGTGTGCTAAATGGTTTCTAAGACACTTTGGATTAAAAACATTGAATTGAAACCATTGACATTTGCCAACTTCCAAATGTAGCATGCAATAAAGAAAGGAAACTTTTCTTTCGGCAAAGTGCAACTTCAATGCTTTCATCCTCAATTTGATTAATCAAATACCACTTAATACACCATACACAAGGGTAATAGTTCTAGTCCAACATATATTTTTCATCCCATACACAAGAATAACAAGCCTAAGCCACCAAATCTTCAATAGGGAACCTTTCCTTAAAATGTATTGAATTTTCAATGACATTGGTCAAGCATTCGTTTTTTAAGCATGTAGAGAAATTATTTAGTATCTAGTGCCTCGTGTAGATACAAATATAGGAAGGTACACTATCAAAGTTGCATGGTTTCATTAGTAGTTTCTTGTTGTCTCAGATCATCTGTGATTTTTTTCTCAAAATCATCCCGAGTATAGGGACATGTCACTTCCAACATTCTCATGAACTGTGAAGAAAGTCCCATCTCATCCCATTTATGTTTTATTAGCAGTGCTGCCAAGTAAAATGGTGATCTAGGTGGCAGTTAAGGCCTTTTTATAATAGCCCCTGAATTTAGAAGTTTCAGGTCAAATCTGAAAATCACATGGTTTGATCCTTTCCCGACTGTTTTTTTTAGGGTCCATATCACTTTCCACATTATATAGCTCAACCATAGTTTCCCAATAAGTAGTCGGAGTAATGGATTCCTATTCAGAGGGAGCAGAGACTTCTAGTACAGAGAAAGAAACTATGGCAGTTGATGATATGGAGACGGATTCTGGTGGTGATACCAGAAGTACCTCTCTCGCTAAGAGTGTTGAAATTTGGTAGCTTGGAGGTATTTCTGCATTGGCGGCACTCACCATGCGGAAGTGACCAAACAAATTTTCTCCTAGTGACTTTATAATACGTTTTTATAAAGTTGGGTCTTTTAATTTTTTAATGTAAAAGTGACTTTATGATGTTATGGGTCACTTTAATGACTTAAGTGACCTCAACGAATGATTAATTCATGATCGTTGATCTCATGAGGGCAAGCTCTAATCTTGACCGTCAATCTCAATGGAAGACCAAGGGTTAGGGAAGTTAGATTCAAAATTTTAATAAAAGACAACTCATTAGGAGAAGGAGGGCACACTTTTGAGGAGAGTGAGAGGGAAGGTGAAGGGGCACAAATCCCAAGGAAGAGTGTTGGCTTGGAGAAAGAACTACAACAAAGAGGGTTTGGTATGCATCCCAAGGAGAGGGATTGGAATGCAACCCAAGAGCATTTGCAACCATTAATACAGTCCATATAGCAGTAACATAAGAGGTCGTACAACTGTGTAAGATGTCCTTATAGCAAAGGAACGACACAGAAATTGATGTTGTAAGTTTACAACATGTTGGCACGACTTGCTATGCATTTTTGTTGAGTTTTAATCTTTTGTTCTGTACATTTTTCTTTTGGAATGATTTTCTATGCAACATGGTGACTATTTGCGAAGAATTGTTGGCTATCCTGGGCCATACAGGCCGTACAATCATGGCAATTTTCCCTAGATACAGTCTGGGACTATTTGTATATAGCTGAACAATGCTAAATGAAGTGGAAGTCTGTGTTTTAAGATGATACTATTTGTTGTTGTAATAGTTCAGAATTTCCTTGAGCTGAATAAAACATTCTTTCTCCTCAAATCTGTCCTAATTTTCTGTGTATTTTTTCAAGTGCTTATGCACAGAATTTTGTGCCAAATGAGAGTTAATGTATGTTGTTCATAAATTATTTCCACTGCAATTTTATTTCGGAACTTGGTTAATAGTGCTTCAGCCCAGAAAGAACAATGGTATGGTTGTTTGATATTTATAAGAGGCTGAAATCTAATTTAGTCTAAATTTGATACTGAAATAAGATGTATTTTAACAATATAACTACTAGCTATTGCCTTATTTATGTAGCTAATCCTTCAACACTGAAATCCGTGAATCACATTGAATAGATCTAGAACCCCAAATATATTCTTCTATGTAAGTTATGTCGAGGCTGCTCACTTTTCAAGCATAATTCTAGAGACAAAGTTATTTTAGTCTCAATTTTATTTCTTCTATTGTAGATGCCTTTTGAATATGCCAAAAAACTGCTCGAATGCATTTTTACGTTTGAATTCCCCCCACGTGCCAAGAAAATATCAGAAAAGTATGTCTTGATTCTATCAAATGGCAGTGAATGCACACTAATTACTAGTATCTTACTCTCACACATGTGCCCTTTATACAATCATTTGTATGCATGATCAAATCTAGAATGACTCATCCATAGGTGTATACTCTGACTTATAAGAGGAATCAAGCCGAAGGGGATTTGGAGGACCCCTGAAATATGTTCATAACAACAACACCCAATACTAGAAAAAGACCATAGGAATCAACATAATAGAGCCACAACATGCTTCAGATCTGGGGTCTTTTCATCACTACTAGCATCTACAACATACTATCAATTCATCCTATAGTACAGACTAGAGTAATAACTATGAATACCATGCATACATTCCAATATGGAAAATCCTAGCAGCATGCACAAACATACAAAATTTTCTATATCTATGTGGTTACCATATTCAGAATAGCCTCTTTCCAGGGTGACTTTGATGCCAAACTCGCTTCCTCAGTCCTGATCTATATAATCTTCAGCAATGGCAGACTAGACAATGTATTTATATGAATCTTCCCTTTCATTAACCACCAAAACGACCAAAAAGATATGGGTTGGCCCTAGTGTGTGCTACCATAGGAAATCCCATCCAGATTTCTATCTATACATTTATGTCAGCCCCATTAACCTTTATGTTGTGTTGTCTGGAAAAGATGAAATGCCAATACTACAAAAAGGTCTGAAATAACTTCTGGGGATACATCCTTCTACTAGAAAGATTGTATGCCAATTGCAACAAATCAAATTTCCCTTGTTTACTGTTGGAGAGACCCTTACAATAAGCCGGAATTACACCCATTGCATGCTAATGTATATTTCTGAGTTTTACAATTGATAATCCGATGTAGGTTACATCATTCAAGGTGGAATTTAACTGCTACAAGTGTCAAAAACTTCCTTAATTATGTAGATAACCACCAATCAGATCTGGGATTTTCTCAAATTCAAAAAAATGTTGTCACCTTGTTCAAGTTTTAAATGTTGGCAGCCTTACACCTATAGAAATACCCTCAGATAGTTTCATTCTTGAAAACATTGGCAATCGGTAGCACTAAATATTCCTTAGGAGATGATATATCATAGCCTGCCCAAAGGATTGTGACTAATGATTTTGAAACTTAAAACTCGAGGAACCATTTCATTGTCAACATCTATAATGTTGTCTTCTCAATCTAAAATGTGAAGGTACGTAATGATGTTTGATTGCCAACAGCAGTATCTACCCATGCATTCAAATATTTTTTTGTTTGTTGGAGAACCATTATTGGTTGTGGAAATGTGCTCTTAGGATTTATTTCTTCCTCTGTGTAGGCTCCTGAATTCTCTGTACCGATAAATACATAGACAACAACATCATATCAAGTGAATTGATGGAGGAGAAAAGAGACCATCCACTTGCAACAACATGCTTACAATTTATGCAATATGGCATGACAGAGAAAGTGACATGCTAGAATGTGGCTTCTGTGCAGAATACTTCATGATAATCTCACCAAATCTATCTGGACCGAGCATGCCAACATAAGTCATATGAAGTATCACGTGTCACCATCAAGAGCCCACTAATATGTTGATCCATAAAATATGTACAACCATGAAGAGAGAACCAAGCCATGACAATCATCCTACAAATCTCTGAATCATGTGATAAAAATGACATGTGCAATCTTCATACAATGTGGGGGATAATAAGGACCATTGTCCAATGATGATTAATAAATATAGGTGGTTAGTATGTTGTTGTTGTTATCATGAGAAATTCCCATTTTATATAAGAAATAAATAAGACAGTAGGACAAGCTGCAACTCTCTAACAATGTCGCCAATACAAATCAAACTACTTGATAAACAAGATCCAAATAACAATTATAAACAATTGGATGTTTGGATAGGTTTCTCTTAATTCTGAGGAATATTGAATCACATATTTAGGACAAAGAAAAATATCAAAATACTCTCAGAAAAGATATGTAATTGCCACCATAGCAACTTGATACTAAAGCTTTCTATCACCTAGAAGGGCACATATTGTCTTTTGGTAAACCACATGTTGTTCTAACTCATTAATTTCTTATCTTGTTACTACATTAATCCTATTGCATTTCCACCCTTCCACACCATATAAATTATAACCAGGCCCCAATACCATAAACAATATAATAGAGCTGGCATGTCCCAC
>SNQJ01S0129323.1:278-10300 GCA_010110895.2 Picea sitchensis
TTTATTCCTTACCATTAGACTACCGGTTACCCTCTACTTTCGAAGCAATAGGGAACAAAGAGGGGAAATATGTGAAGACTTTAGAAGCCACCCTAAAAGGGAGATATACATCTTACGCAAGAATCTGCATAGAGATGGATGTGTCGGGAGCACTCCCAGAAGCCATAAGTCTGGAATTCAAGGATGAGGAATGGATCCAAAAAATAGATTACGAGCAGATCCCCTTTAGATGCATAATATTTCATGAACATGGACAATTGATCAAAGAATTCCCTCTTAACAAAAAACAAGAAACAGAAAGCTCCAAACCACAGCAGGATGAGGATGGGTTTATAAAACCGAACCACAGAAGCAGAGCAAACAAAAAGCAGGGTAAAACCCCAACATGAAGTAACCTGGAGACCCAAAATAGAACTAAAGGATAGGACAAAACCAATAAAGGGTCAGAAAGAGAATATGAATTGGCAAAAGCTCAAGAAGCCAGAGAACAAGCGAAAAATGAGCCCACCGATCGACCAAGTAATAAGAAGGAACATGTGAGTGGCGCAACTCCTATGGATGGAGAAACCAAAGACGACAAAACCCCCATGCAAGAAGAAGAGGGAGATGCGGAAATGACCCCAAGCGAAGTAGGTACAGAAGATCCTGATCTCAGGGACCTTGTGGAAAGGGAAGGGATAGATCTCCCAAACATACTGGAGCAATAGAAAAGATAGGGAGTAGACAACGTACGAACAGAGAAACTAGATCGCATCCAATACCTGTTCCTCCTAAGAGAGGAAGCCGAAACGAGAGGTCTAAAGTGCACACACGGGGAGATAGGACACCTAGCAGTGAAAGCAGGTGAGGGACAACTACAACTTTCACCCAAGTAGAGGAGGAGGAAAAAAGGCAGGAAATCAAACAGTGTAGCCCTATAGGATCTTGGAGCGCTACTGATAACTCGGGTAAGATCAAGAAACTCTTCCCCAAATCCCACCCACATGTTTAAATGAAGGTTATAACTTGGAATATAAGAGGCCTAAACAACCCGAGAAATCAGAGTAAAGAAGGAACAATCAGACCTTTGTTTCATTCAAGAGACCAAATGCAATACAGACAGAATGGAAACAATCAGTAAACAACAATGGCGCAAGTACAATATGGTGGATATCGGAGGGCACAAAATGGTAGGAGGTATTCTCACCTTGTGGAACACACAAGTGCTAAGCCTAATAGCAGCAGAAGCGACCAATCACACACTTACGGTTAGCATGCAAATCATTGGAAACACAGAGGTGATTCTATACACTAATGTGTATGGACCCCAGGTGCCAGAGGAAAAGAGAAGATTGATACGAGACCTACAAGACCTTAAAAATTGATCCAAAAACCTCCAATGGTTCCTGGCAGGGGAATTCAACATCATCACGTCACTTGTGGAGAAAAAAGGAGGTATAAGAAGATTGGATAGGGATGCAGAAGAGTTCTCAAAATTCATAGACAGAGCTGAGATGGTAGACCTCAAAACCAATAATGGCCAGTTCACCTGGAACAATAAATGAATGAACCAGTATCAGGTAGCAACAAGACTCGACAGATTCTTAGTATCTGAGTCAATCATTATGCAGGGGATAACCTTATATTGCAACATCCTTCCTTGGGTGGGGGGGTCTGATCATTGTCTAGTCCAACTGGAAGCAGGATTCCAAACCACGTCGAAGAATAGACTCTTCAAATTTAATAAATTTTGGATCAAACACCCCATTTTCAAGGAAATAATAAAACAATGGTGGCGAGAGGAGCAACCAGAGCAAGGGACAAGGATGTTCAAACTCTATAAGAAGCTAAAGTACATCAAATATAAGCTCAAGGAGTGGAACAAGGACATATTTGGAAATATAAACCAAGAGAAAAACAACATAGAAGACAAAATGAAAAAACTCCAGGAAACTTGCATAACGGAGGGCTATACAGAGGATCGAAAAAAGGAAGAGGTCCAGTTCACCCAGGTATGGGAAGCTAGATGCCAGCAGGAAGAAACACTTTGGCAACAAAAGTCCCGCATCAAATGTCTAAAGGAAGGAGAGCGGAACACCAAGTTTTTACATAGAACAACCATGGCCAGAAGAGCCCACAACAAAATCCTGAAGATTAAGGACCAGGATGGAATTGAGTGAGAATCTCATAAGGATATCGAAACTACTATGGTAAATCACTTCCACGGGATAGCCCAGGAACCCAACGAAGACAGAATGGAGGCCATCCAAAGGGTAACCCAACATATGCCATGTCTGGTCATCGAGGAACAAAATAACAACCTAAACAAACCCATTGTTGAGGAGGAAATTGACCAAGTGATCCAGGAAATGCCCAGTGGGAAAGCCCCAGGTCCAGATGGCTTCATAGTGGAGTTTTTCAAAGCCTTCTAGGAAATTGTCAAATACGATGTTTATAGGGTAGTGGAAGACTCTAGAAGATCAACCTCCATTCTAAAAGCGCTAAATTCTACAATGATTACCCTAATCCCCAAAGAAAATGAAGCCAAAACCCCTGATCGTTACAGACCTATAGCGTTATGCAATGTGGTTTACAAGATAATCTTCAAAGTCATAGAAAATAGATTGAAACCCCTCCTACCCACACTGATCTCACAAGAACAGGTAGGCTTCGTGGAAGGAAGACAAACGATGGACAATATCATGCATGCTCACGATCTTATCCACACCCTAAAGTTTCATAAGAGAGGGGTAATGATTATACAATTGGACCTAGAAAAATCTTATGACAAAATTAGCTGGCACTATATGGTCAAGACTCTGGAAGCCTTTTCACCTAGCACTGGATTAGCTAGATAGTCATCCTGGTGTCCACAACTAGTTACTCACTCCTAATAAATGGAGCCCCAACCAAACCATTCTAGCCCACGAGCGACATCAGACAAGGAGACCTGTTGTCCCCCTTCCTGTTCTTTCTTATGATGGAAGGTCTCAGTAGAAGCATAAAAAGCGCAGCAGTAGTAGGGGAAATAACAGACATCAAACCTTTCGAAAACTGCCTACTGAAGTAAAGAAGAAGTATTACAACACAAGAAACAAAGAAGAAGAAGTATTACAACACAAGAAGCAAGAGTTGAAAGATTTCATGACTAGGAGGATCGCACACTTGATTGAAGAACAGGAGAACCGAGCGAAGCTATTTCAAACCAGAGACTTGGATGTCGAATTTGGAAGAACACTAGAAGACCCACAGAAGACTGAAGCACCTATTCCAGATAGAGATGAAGTATTACCCCTGATTTCTAGGAAAGAATCTCAACAGTGTGACGTTACTCTGTCGAAAGAAAATAAGAATCATAATGGAAAAAGGAATTATGAGATAAAGCTCACTGGAAAGAAGGATATAAAACTAAGTAATAAGAGAGCCAAGATCGAAAAGTTACAGAAGGTTCCCGAGGGAACTTCGTAGAAGGAAAATTTGCAAAATTGGAACTTCGTCGGGATATCAGAACTGCGTCACATGGTACTTCGACATGGCGAAGAAATATAGCCGTTGGGAACAACATAACCGTTAGACCGACGGCCCGAACGGCTAGAAAGACATTTATGGTTAGAAAGTTTGCCACCAGACCATTGGGACCGCGCCATAACGGACATAACTGAGTTAATGAAGGCTTCTCAACCGTTGCAAGATATTCGTTGCCGAGATATCTATTTATCCCGTCATGCCATGCAACGAGAACACTTTTTCCAACCGTGACTATCTGAGCTCGTAGCATAGTTGATTTCACACAGTGACCACTATGTTAGTGCCATCTATCCAGTTGCATTGAGAAGCTATTCTTCGAACACGATATATTCAAGCACGAGCGTATGTCTGAAGAACTTAGCTCAGTCGAAGAGTCTGTGAAATAAGTACTCATCGACCTCATGAATGAGAGAGTCATGCCAGAAAGAGTGATGTTTGTAGGTGTACAAGCATCCTCGACAAGATAAGTGCAAGGCTCTCCGTCGACTGCTCACGGAGTCGGTCCATCCCGACCATCAACGGAAAAGAGAACCAAACACAGAGATGACCTAGCAAATGTGAAGCTGATCTCGACCATATTGCCCAACTACATCCCGCCTCTGGCCGACGTGGTAAGTCGAGATAGTGTGTCGAGAGATTTCGAGTACACCATGGTTACTGCATACCTCTCGAAGGGGATACACGCAGTTTGATCACAACAGGACAAGATCGCAGCGTTGAAGTTCAATGACTTCAACCTCAGAGATCGCAATAACTACAATATGCTCGCCCCATATAAATACCTGACCAAGACAAAGAGGAAGAACTCAAAGATAATCTCTCAGCCATGGACGATGAACCTCGCGCAATCCACTTTGTTAAATGTAATGAAAATCCCACACTTCGGAAGGCACCAAGAAGTCAACGCCTGTTTCAAGCTATTACTTTCATGTTACCATGGTGGCTACTTATGGCTAGATAGTTGTATCACAGTCGACCCGACGTTGATCCATAGGATCACATGATTAAGTATGCAAGGACCCGGCCCGTAGGATTTCTATCCAAGTAAAGCCACAGATCGCGCACTAGCACAGAAGATCAAGGACACATACGACAATGTTGAAAATGGGACGTGAGGCTACAAGGTAGCCTCCATCCATAATGGCGCAGTGCGCCTAGCCTGTCAGTTAATTACATGAAAGTTAGTAAGGAAGAACATACCAACGCAGGTCACATGCTTTGTTCTTGACCTCGCAGGGAAGTGCGTAGAAGGTCTACAAATGAATTGGGCGAAGTACCTAGTGAATCAACTGGAACTAGACTGTCACAAAGCACAAGATTAGGACTACGAGTTCCACTTCAGCTGGCTCCTGATCCTTATCACCTTTGTTTCCTGGGAGATGCCGGAAGGTGCGACCTTCCTGGATATTGAACTGTGCGAGCCGCTTGCTGCGAAGTTCACCACACTCTGGTACTCAAGTGATATGAACAAACAGTGGCAGTCGAACGCTGTTTTTCACACATATTACCTTCAGCTGAAGAGATCCATTGAAGTTGAACCTCGCATGAATCCGAACACCCTACAAAGGTTTCGACCCTTGATGAAGTTCTGCGCAGATCGACACTTCATCTACCTTACAGTGCATGGCGATGAACATAAAGAGAAGCTTTAGTCATACTGCAAGCTCACGGAAGAGGACCTTGAGGAGATCACTAACGACTAGTCGATAAACCTCCTTATTCTCGCAGACCTTGCAGAGATGTCTGACCCTAACATCCCAGAAGCCGTTGATGATACACCTAGACCCAGCAGAACGAAGGAGACCAAAGAGGTCCAAGACTTAAGAAACACCTCAGGAAAGACTACTTCCATGTCACTTGAACGAAGGGGTGATGATGAAGAGATAAATGACACAGGAGTTGAACAGAAGCAGGGCAAAGTAACACCACCTAGAGATGAGACTGATCCCCTGAAGAAGAGGAAGGTTTGCCCCATGAAACCTTCTTCCCAGAAGAAATCGATAGCCATCGTGACCAAGATGAAGATTGTGCTTACTACTGATGATTTTGACTTCATCATAGCAGCCCTCAACGACGCTTCACTAGAAATCATGGAGAAATAAGAAGTTAAGCAGGAGGAAATGTATGATAGAATTAAGGTCAAATTCTGAGGGGTACAACAGGCCCTTCAGTCCAGCCACGCAGCGTCCATTCCACCCATGCCATCAGGAGAACCAGAGTTGGGAGATGAGCCACCCCAACTCCACCTATTAGCTGATGCAGTCGAAGCTTGCCTTCGTCACGCACAAGAAGAAACAGAACAAGCCACCCAGGCCTTGAATCAAGTACAAGGCGAAATCATAGAACAACGTAGAGTTGCAGAACAGGAGAAGGTTGCTATCCAGGCCAAGTTTGAAGAAGAGAAAGCACATATGTAAAAAGAAAAAGACCAGTTTCTCGCAGAGCAACTCGAAGTGAAAGAAGCAATAAACAAAACCCTTCGATCTATGACAGGATTAGAACTACAGGCTGAAGACCGAGTCACACATCAAGTAGAGCATCTGGCAGAAGCTGTCCAGTAGTTATAGCAACGAATAATAGATTTAGAGCTTCGCACCGTACCTAACACCCCACAGGATGTAAGGGATCAAAGGGAAGTAAATGCTCGAAGCGCAATTGAAAGAATAAAAGTCATTGCCCTGGAATGTAAGCAACTGAGTGATCGCAATGCCCAAACATATGAGCAAATCACTAAGAATCCATAATTGAAGGCACTGGAGTCACAACTCCAGGAAGCGAAGTATAAAGTAGAGACAATACAGGCACAGTTGAAGCCCCTGTCAGCTGTGGAAAGAATGAAGCGATCCCAAGAGCAGCGCACTGCCCAGCAGTAGGTCCACACTATTTAGAGCAAATTTATGGAAGTAACTCAGAGGCTCCAACTTGTACAAGATGAGGCTTACCAACTTTTCACAGAAATCGAAGGCAGAGCGGAACTGGAGCAAGTCGTCACTGCAGTTGAACAACGCCTAGAGGGACCTGTCAAAAAAGCAACCATACAAGAGTTCACAGGAGGTCGTAGCACATCAACAAGTCGAAGCAGCTTGAGCCAAGCTGGAGGCTTTTGAAGTAGAAATAATCAGATCATAGTGACTCGGGACGAGTCACATGTGAGTGTTGGGGGCTTGTTGGCCCTTAACCAAGTTTTGAGGATTCTTGGTCATGTTTGACCTAATTTTGGTACTTCGACAGGCTGTCGAAGGCGAAGCGCAAGACGAAGCGGATATCATGGGATCTTGGCCTCTTTTTGGGATTTGGGATTATGTAATGGGTATGGGATGTCGGCCCATGGGTTTATCGATGCTTAGGCCTATTTTGTAATGTATAAATAAGTAGTTAGGGGGGGGGGGGGGAGAGAAGTAGTAGGCCAATGTTCTAAGTGCTAGAGTTACATCTATGTGATGTTAGGCTGATGAGCTAAGTGTTGAGTGCTAAGTGCAAGTGTGGATTGTAGATGCTTTGTGCATACTATGTGAGACTTTCATTGCTAAGTGAAAGTGGTTGTAATAGACTATGGAAGGCTTTGTGCTGTAACGCAAGGAAGGAGGATCTATCGAGGTGCGTAGATATCATGTCCTCTGTGGAGTGGGACTTGGATGATATGTGCCTTTAAGAAGCTTGACCCAAGATAATAAAGAAGAGAAGAGTTGGTGGATGTATCCCCAGGGTGGGGACGAACCACGTACATGCTGTGTTGCTTTGCTTTGTGTGATATATTGATCTATTTATGTGTTTACTTTCTTAGTGCTTTAACATAGATGAATGATAGATAGATATGTTAATGCTATGTGATTACTACTATGGATGAATACTAGATCTAGCCTATGTGGAGGTGCTTAAGTGCTTGAATGTAGTAGATCTGAATGAATACTGCGTTGTGATGTAATTGAGGTTTAACTACATTGTAATTAAGAACATGAACGTTAACTATTGAATGCTCTGTTAAGTGATTAGAAACACAAATATGTGTCTTATCTAAGGTTGCAGACACTGGAGTCCTACACCCACCCTTGCCTCTACCTCGGGTGAGACTTCATCTGCTTCACAGGTGTTGCTGAAAGGGCCGGTAGTTAGGGTTTTGTTAGTGCATTGTTGTGGTTTTGAACCCTGGGTCTGCCCCTGTGCCAATAGGTTGTTCGTGGGAAAGCAGAAGAGATAATCAACAGGCAGCAAAGGACGAAGGGCAAAAGGATTTACCATGGTCAAGAATGGGTACACCTCACCCAAATACAGAAATGGGGAGTGGTACTGCAGTTCATACTACGTACAGAGTAAAATATTGGCATAGGGATTACGATAGGGCTCTTAAGAGTACACATACCAAGACAGTGAAAAAAGACTAGAAGGCACACCTTTATGGGAGGCCCATGATTGATAGGACGAACCTGTAGTTGGGGAAATTCCATAATATAAGGAACACCAGGAATAGCCATAGACAGGAGAGGAGTAATTACAGAGGTCATCTTAAAAACAAGGAAGGGGCGAATAGGAACAGGAGCAGAACCCAAGGCGAAAACCACCACAAGCAAGACGAGATGGTACGAATGAAGAAAACCCAGAGCAAGAGAGGTCCCCTGGGGAAAGAACCTCTGGAAAGATTCAGGAGGATTGCAAGGATGGAGAAAACAGACAGAGAAGCCAAGGGTACCTTTCACACGCAGGTCAAACCAAATGGAAAAGTGATCATCACCAGGTGGGAGAAATAAATCAACACCAAATGCAAGGGCAAAGTCTAGAAGGAACTGATTCAGGAAGCAGACTGGATAAGGGACCCAGTGGCCACACAACCCAGAATAAACCTCTACCACAAAACGGTGGAGAAGGCTTGACGAACAAAGATGTTAATAAGAAAGATGAGCTCTGAATGAAAAGAGGTCAACAAGAAGGCTAATAGGGACCACAAAAATGTGCTCACAGAAATCCTGATTCGCCTCAGCAACCTAGAGGCCAGAACAAAACGACTAGCTAAGGACCAGAGGAACCAGAAGGAGAAAATGGAATGAATGGCAGGCCAATTCCACCTATACCTACATTATGTCCACCACATAGAAATTATGCCAGCAGACTGGAGCGGAACACCAACCTGTATAAGAAAGATGCGCACGGTGCTCCAGAGGAACGAGAATGAGGAAAGAAAGGATGGGGACGAAAAACAACCCATAATCCTGGACTAGCGTCGGGTCAGCCATTGGTCAAGTCGTGTTCAGTGTAGACGCAACCCGTTTTATGATTATGTCTTATATATATATGCTTTTGTTTAGCTTTTCAAATTGGATATCGGAGGACTGGGTTGGTTTCCCATGGTGGCAGCCCAACCTTACCCCTTGCTATCTTAGAAAGCGCAACTACGGAATCCCTGATCTGGTTTCCATTTTGGCAGATCAAGGGATTCCCCCTCTTTTTGTATCATAACCTCCTTCAGTAATACATGAACTCACACTCACTTACAAAAAAAATACATGACATGAAATAATTTACTATGTAGAGGCTATCACAATAATCTAATGCTTATACTCCAAAGCCAACATTCAAATTAGCAAAACTTTTAGTATGAGAATGTCCTAAGAATATTTATTCCATTATAACAAAGAATTATAAATTAAAATAATAATAATAATTGTATTTAAAAAAATAAATGTGAGAATGTCATAACAATTCAACCCTTACACCCAAAGCCTTACAAAATTTTAGTGTGGGAATGTCCTAAAAATTCTCATTCCATTATAAGAAAAGCTATAGATCATAATAATAACAATATAAAAAAATGACACTTGAAAACACATACACACAAGAATAAGAGTATTAATATGAAAATATCTTGCAACATAGGGACATACTATTTTAATAGTAAGAATGTATTGTAATTATTATCAATAAGACATGACATGAAATAATTTAAGATATAGAGACTATCACAATAATTCAATGCTTGCACCCGAAAGTCAACATCCAAAATGAAAAAAAAAAATTAGTGTCGGTTGTCTTAAGAATTTCATTCAATTATAATTGTAAATAAAAACATAAAAAATACCCATGACAACACATACACCAACAACAAGAGTATTAATATGAAACTTCCAAGCAACCTATAAACATAGCATCTTAGTAGTAAAAATGTATTGCAATTATTGTAAATAGCATCCACAAGTTAAAAAGGGTCCCTCAAATGTCTCATGAAATTATTTGCGATATAGAAGTTATTACAATAATTCAATGCTTGTAGCTCAAAGTCATATCCAAATTGACAAAACTTTTAGTATAGGAATATCTTAAAATTTTTCATTTCATTATAACAAAAAATTTAAATTTAAATAATGATAATAATAACACATAATTACCATTAAAAAATGGATTTAATGAAGTAATCCTTACACTTCACACAATTGTATGAAATATTAAAATAAGTTTTAAAATAATATAAAATTATAGTTAATTTGTTCATAAAACAAGGGAAAMTAGAATACATACAATGTGAA
>SNQJ01S0129323.1:20234-31219 GCA_010110895.2 Picea sitchensis
AAGTTTCCTCACATTAAACCATTAACCAATTAAAACATTCCACATACTAACCACTCACCTTATGACACATGACAGCCTATGATGGTATTACACATGGCACTTAATTATTGGATACAAATGGCAGCTCATGGAGGGAGACACTTGGCACATTATTAATGGTGCCACATGGCATCATGGAATTGTGACACATAGAAACCTATGAAGGAGTGACACATGGCAGCTAATTAATGGAGACACATGGCACATTATTATTGGATGACACATGGAAATATTTGATTGGTTGACTTATAAATGACTAGGCCTGAGGTGGAGGCTAATTTTTTTTATCTAAAATATTATTATTTAATTAATTTTCTAAGGGGAGGTCGAACCCACAAATCTCCATAATCTTCTCTCTTCATGTTCCTTATGAAATGTATAATACATTTATGAATATATACATAAAGACTTCAAGCATCCCAATGCATGCAGGGTAGCATTTGACACATGGCACATTACTATTGGATGACACATGGAAATATTTGGTTGGTTGACTCATCAATGACTAGGCATGAGGTGGAGGCTGATTTTTTTTATCTAAAATATTATTTTTTAATTAATTTTCTAAGGGGAGGTCGAACCCACAAAGCTCCATAATCTTCTCTCTTGATGTTCCTTATGAAATGTATAATGCATTTATGAATATGTACATAGAGACTTCAAGCATCCCAATGCATGCAGGATAAAATTTTCACCACAAAAGTCGAATCACTAAAGGAAGGACGAAATTTAACCAAAGGCCCACATTTGCCCAAGACATCGGATCGACAGTCCCTGAGTCACGAACTTCTGAAGACCATATCTTGAGCTTAGGATGACAAAATTGCGCAAAATTTATACCGTTGGAAAGGTATTTCGACAAAGAAGATTATGGTATAGCTTTAAAGGATTGAAAATGACTACATTTCCCCCATAAATTAAAAGAACAATCAACTTCTTTTTTGATGAGCTTACTTGACAACTTAACTTCACGAGCTCATATCTTGAGATCCGGGAGTCAGATTTGGATAAAATTTATATCATTGAATGGTTAAGACAATGAAGATAACATATGAAGTGATCATGTCTCAAAAAATCATATCAATATTATTACTAGAAGGATGAAAGGGATATTGTCTCAACAAATCTCTACTAAAAAGTTTGGTTTTTTGGAAGGGAAGCAAATCCATGAGGTTATGGGGATTGTGTAAGAAGGATTACATTCAATCAATATAAGGAAAATAAGAGATATGGCAGTGAAATTGGACTTATACAAATCATATGATAGGGTGTGTTAGCTCTATATAAATGTTAATTCTCATACATCCAAGTTTTTGTTCTCTTTTCATTGCTAGGGTGAATAGTATCAATACTGTCTCTTTTGAAATCCTTATAAATGGTGCAACATATCCCTTCTTCATGCCAAAAAGAGGGCCTATACATTGGGTTCCCATTATCCCTCATCATATTCCTTCTAGTTGCAAAAGGCTTTAGAAAAGCCTTAAAGGAGGCCATTGGAAATTGTTGGTTGTGGAGCCTGATTATCTTCCTCATTCATATGCAGGTCAAAGAAACTGTAGGATATACAAATATTTCCCCCCCGACCTTAAGAGGGCCATTTTTTTTTAAATGCAATTCAAATATTCTAATTTCATAGTGAATCTGGACTGTTCATTATAAGGTCACAAATATAATGATAGAAGTTATGTTAGAGTTTTTTGCCCTAGAAGGCAACCCTCTTTTATGAAGAATTGTATTGTGGTTGTGTATGTGTGTGAGTGAATATTGTATTCTGAGAGAGGAGATTGTGAGAGAAAGAAGAGGAAGTTAAAACATGTATGTTGTAGGTTGTATCCCTTCATTTGTTGGATAATAATAAAGAAATGACCTGACAATTTCTCTGGTGGACCTATCCTACACTGGGTGAACCATGTATAGCTATGTCTCTATTGTATTGTGTATCTTTTGTGTTTTATTTCCACATTTGTTTTATTTTATTGCTCTGCGATCTCATTTTTCTAACTGAAATGGTAGTTTCAAAGGGATAAATGTTGGTAATTCTTGTTATGTCACACACTTGCTCTTTTTCGATGACATGCTTATTTTCTATGAAGGTTCTAGAAGAGTGGTTGAGAAACTCAAAGAAATCATTGATTTATTATGCATGGCTGTAGGAATGAAGATAAACATAGATAAGTCAACAATATCTTTATGGGGTATCTCTAAGAGGGAAAAAACATTATCACCCAATTGTTTCGTTAGAATATGTGGTTGAAATAGATGCTAGATTGAAATATTTAGGATTTGAATTAAAAAATAATATGTATTAAAAGGGTGATTGGAAATGGTTGATATCAAAGGTGGAGAGAAAGATAAATACTTCATGTAATCGGTGGTTATTCAGATGGGGCCATATGGTTTTGGTTAAAACAGTGCTTGAAGCTATTCTAATCTATTAGATGTTGCTCGCATGTATAACGAAAGGATTACTGAAAAGGATTAGGCAATTATGCTAGAGGTTTATTTGTTCAAGAGAGTGTTGATAAGAAAGGCCGTCTTATGGTCTTCAAATCAACCTCACAAGGATAAATCACTGTGCATTTTTAAAGAGGTGGTACTCCTCTATTTCAAATAACATACAAGAACAAATAAAATGACCGAGAGCAGACCATGCTTATTGTTGAAATAAACATTCACATGCAAAGAATAAATGAGAAAGAAACATGCATCTTGTAGAAAGTAAATATTTACAATATGTTATAAGATTTATAAACCAAAAGAGTATGCAATAAAATAGGACAACATTTCCATCACAACATTCATCAAAGTAGAACACAATGTTCAACAAAAGAGAAAGAAAGGCATGGACCACTTATGGCAAAGAACTCTAAATGATTATTTCATTAAACCCAATGAAGATTATGATAGACACACATTTGAAATCTCATGCTTAAATTAAAAGTCTTGAAAAGTCAATAATGTTATGTCCCAAAATAGTTCTATGGGAACCTCAAAAAATAATAGATGTCTTTAAATAAATAAATAGTATTGTCTTGGGTTACAAATAAAAGATTGTATTTTTCCTTCAAAGAGGACTGGGATAGAGCTCTCCCGAACCATGAAATGAAAGAGAGACCTGGAAGACAAAAGAGAAATAGTCAAGGGTCAACGTTAGGTTTCACAAATTACTAGGAACAAAAAAGTTGAAATGATAGATGATTGTAGAAGAAGGATGACAAGGGAAAGAATAAGGTTGCTACTTGACTTACTACATGATGTAAATATTCAAACTCTTTACTTGCTTGCTCAGGATTCTTTTGTAGGTGGTTTTTCTGCTTGCGGTGGAATAATTGTTGTAACTACTTCATGCTTATCTGTTTCGGTTGTATTAACCAAAGCTTCTCTCAACCATTCTTCAATGTACTCCGTCATCGGAGCAACCATTGTTTTGTGCTTGGTTTTTATCTCGAATAGTTCATTCTCCATTCCTATTAATTCTATACTGTTGATGTTTGGACAACATCGGGAAGACATTTTCCTATATTAATAATTAAATAATATATATAATAAGTAAATGATAATAATAAAATAGTTATTGATATCAAAGGGATGCATCCCTTCATGGATGGTCACCATGTGTTCTCTATATATGAAACACTCATCATTGTAATAATCAATTAATATCAATCATATATCATCTCATATGAAAATCAACATGGTATCAGATCAAGAATGTGTTTGACTCCCTCACGGGAGGGCCCAGGAAAATGAGAGAGCTATTGGTTAGACCTATCCTAAGTGTTTTGGATATTGTCACTTACACACAATCTCGATGAATCAGATCTCTTTGGTAAATTGACTCCATGTTTTGATTTAAACCAACAATATCCAACCCACATCTGTATGATGTTGGCCTTAAGTATTGGTGTTGTGGTCACCCTTGTGGATCCCCTAAAGCTCGTCCCCCTTAGCGAGCACGACTACCAACTTTTCAAACACGCGGTTGCACCGTATAAACAAGTCATATCTAGTTGGCCACAGGATGCTCACAACAGACTTAGGTTCGACAAGATGGAATTTAAAGATGAGATCTACGGACCAGAGTCTATGGAATTTTATCTCTAGGAAAGAGGACCTTATACATGATTAGCTGATGGGGAATTGTAACATGGATGAGACCTCATCATGGATGGGAAAAATTTCCCTCTTCTTTCTCTGAACTAGACTATGGATATGTTATGATAAATTATGCAGCAGACCACTTGGAATTAGGTTTCATAGAAAGACGGGAGATCTATATATAATTGATGCCTATTATAGACTAACAATAGTTGTGTCGGATGGAAGATTTTGACTCACGTCGATGGAAATCCTATTATATTTGCATACAACCTTGATGTCCACAACAACAATTATATCTTATTTATCGATACAAGAACGCGATATGTATGAAAATTTGATGTATAATACAAGTTTCTTCGCGACCGGTCGGTTTCGATGGGCAGTTAAAGTACTGTGAAATGAAATAATTATTTCATTGTTTAGATTTTTTTCAAATATAACAAGGAATCTATGCATCTCTATGATCAAATTCTAGAGGCGGTTACAATGCCAAACCAATTTACGTTTACTATCCTGCCAGTTCTTGAATAGGGGAAGAGAGTCCATGGTCATATTGCTAAATTGGGGTTTGGTTTGTATTGTGTTCTGGGTAATGCACTTGTTATCTTGGATGCTAAATGTGGGAGCATTGAGGAGGTAGGTTGCATGTTTGACACGATCCCTTTGAGAAACAAGTATTCATAAAATACTTTGATTGGAGCCTATTCCCAATCTGGTGATTTATATTATGAATGTGCCCTGTTTGAAAAAATTCCAGCACATGATGTAGTGTCATGGAACTTGATGATTTCAATATATTCCCAACATCGGTATGATAAGGAAGGCATCCAACAATTTGTTGAAATTCAACAGGATGGCATGAATCTTGATTTTTTCACCTTCACCTTTGTGTCAACTACATGTGCCAATAAAGAGCCTTTGAAATAGAGGACATGATAGATGAAATGGATCTTGGCATATGAAATTAATCCCCTTGTAATTGTTCTAGTAGAAGAAATTTGAACGAGAAAACTTCATGCAATTGGAATCAACGTGTTATAGTTGGGTATGGACTTAGGGACTTCTCAAGTGGAGAGGTAATGTTGCATGGTTATACAGAATCTGAATGGACAAGGAGTGCATTGGATAAAAATGGGACTTCAAGTTGTTGCTTTATCTTGGGTTCTGCTATGATTTTCCAGCTTAGTAGGAATCATAATTTCGTAGCACGCAACACAACAGATGCAGAGTACATAGCAGCTAGTGTGGTAGTTCGCAAAGCAGTATGGCTACAAAAGCTCCTTTCATATTTATTTGGTTAAATGCTCGAGCCTACGTTGATTCACTATGAAAATCAAAGTTGTGTGAGACTATCGATGAATTCAGTTTCTCATGACAACATTGACTGTAGTAGACATTGGCCAATAAGAAAATTGGCAACAAGGGTCATTATCTGTGATACGAGAACCCTTAATTCTTTGAAGGACCATTTTCCCTGGTATGAGAGCCAGAAAGATTTCTTATTGTATTTGAGCCACTTTTCCTGGTACGAGTGCTCAATAATGTTATGCATGTCATCAATATTGCTAGTGTGCAAGAAATGAAAGAGAAAAGGAGATCATTCCACTTGATCTTCTCTCTGGGGACATGGTTAGTGGAAAATGAGATCACATGATAGGTAGTGTGATCTATTTTGAAGTCAAGACTCAAGGGGAGTCATCTAGATCATGTAAAGAATCATACATGGAGGGAAAGACCTTCCAAACATGATGTCATGGAGTGACATCACTAGAAATGATGCTTAGAGACATGTAGTCTCTAGGAGCAATGTACCTCCTAGGATGGGACCATGCCAAATAACAGAGAAATTTCTAGTGACCATGAACACAAGCTATGGTGATGGACCCTGTGATGGAGGAAGATATAATATGAGACTCGGAGGGAGTAGTTGTAGCAATCCTGATACATGAGTCAAGCTGTTAGATGTTAAGGAAGTAGGCATGGCAACATTTCTAGTGTATGTAGAGGCACTCCCAAAGAGGGAGGAGGTACTACATCCAGAGGGAATAGAGATTGATTTACCTTTAGAGAAGGAGGAAGATCTACCTTTAGTGTCAGGAGGAGTAGAGACAGAGGAGGAGTCACATCCAGCTCCAGAGGGAGCAATTATTGAGCCACTCTGAGCTCCAGATAGAGCAGTTATAGAGGAAGAAATTGCATAGAGAGAGTAGAGGAGCCAATTCCACAGAGAGAAGCCCCAAAGGAGGGAAGTTGTTGACAAATTAGAGAAGATACTCTCAGTCTAAGTGTTTATAAGTTATAGAGTCACATAGGGAGTAGTTGCATAATCCCATAGGGAGTACCTGCAGAGAGAGTGGAAGACCTACTCTCAAGTAAAGAGCTAGATAGTGCTTTGCAGTAAGAATCTTGAGCCAACGCGTGATTTGAGCAAATTAAGTTGCAACAAAGAGTGTACTAGTGTGGTACAGTTGGATATGTATTAGGATATGAATAGAGGTTGCAGAGATATATACTTCTGACCAGGCTTGGTCAACACATCAACAACATGTTCATCCATGCTAACATACTGGAGATTTATGGCTCCTCTCTACACCATATCACAGATGAAGTGATATCAGATCTCTATGTGTTTCGACTCATCATGGAATGCATGGTTCTCCATCATCTTTATACAACTTGGTTATCACATAGAATCACGGTGGCTTCCATCACCAGATCAAATAGATTTGTCAACAACATCCGAAGTCATATGGCTTCACAACTGGTGGAACATGAAACAATGTATTTTTCTTCTTCCGTGCTCGGAGCAATGATGAATTTCTCCCTACTCTGCCATGAAGTCATGGCTAACCTCAAATTGAAACAACATCCTGAAGTGCTCTTTCTATCAGAAAAACTTCCAGCTCAATCCGAATCAATGTAACCACTCAGTCTGAAGTCATGATCTCTAGTATAATAGAGACCAAAATCCAACGTACCATTAAGGTATCTCATCATATGTTTTGCAGCAACAATGTGAACACATCTAGGTTCTATCAGATACTGACTCAAGGCAAAATATATATCTAGCTCGGTATTCGTCAGATACATCACTAAACCAATAATCTATCTGTACAGAGTATCATCAACCAATTCTGACGAGGTATCTACCAGGAGCTTCAACTTTGTTCATGTGTGTCAAACCTCTTCATTTTAACTGCATACTTCTCTTGGTTAGGGAAGATCTTCTCCGTGCTCTGCCAAACTTCAAGACCTAAGAGATAATGCATTTAGGTCTTCCATCAAACTCTGTAGCGAGCTTCTTCTGCAATCTGTGATGAGATTTTCTTCATCTTGTCAAGAATACATCATCTACATATAGTAGTAACATCATTGGCTCATCATTTATAACCTTGAGATAAATGTTAGAACCAACTTTACTCTTGGTAAAGTCCAAGCTTGTTAGGAAATTGTCAATTCTTCCATACCAAGCTCTAGGAGCTTGTTTCAACATGTACAAAGCTTCCTTCAACTGGCAGACATGAGTCTTTCTATCTTCACTCTTCAAGTCAAAGTTTCTCATTGCATTGTGCAAATCTAGTACACTTGCTTAGCTGCAACTTAATATGCACAATCATATGCTAGCTCTATGTGCTCTTTACAAGGCACTATCTGTCTCACTGATTGGGAGTATGTCCTCTCATCTTTCTGCATCTGCACTTGCTCTAAAGCTGAGAATGGTTTCTTCATTCTCACCGTGACTGCTAAAATATGGGAGTAACTCCTCTACTCCATCATGGAAACAACTTCATCTAAAATTGAGAGTGGCTCAATAACTGATATTGAAGATAACTCTTCTTCTTTCATGAAGGTAATGCTATCTTTTATCATAGTCATGTTTCCATTACCCAACTAATGTACTGCACCAACTACCACTCAATTTTAAATATGGGGATTGCTCCCCCTTCATCTCATACTATATATGAATCATGGTTGTTCTGGTTGTCTTCATAAGTACTGGAACTATTTCTTCAATAAGTGTCTCGTCATAGTATTCTCCCTTTTGTTGGGAGAATCCTCTGGACACAGAATTCTCTTCTAGTCTCATGGAAGAATCCATATCCTAGTCTTTCTAACTGGCTTCCTTCTCTATTACTGAAACAAGGGAATCTTCCAGGAGATTTCATATCTCCTAGGAGTCTCTGAAGTTATGATCTAGTCTTCTCATGGCATCTGTCTCCCAATCCTGGAAGTTGTATCTTCATCTGATCCTTTCTGAGATTAGGTTTATCCTTGATTTCTTCTCAGTCTACAAGGATTTCATCATCTCTTATTGGGTATACTTGGTGTTGAATACGAAGTCTAAGTATGAAAGACTGAGTCAGGCTTCAAACAAGTTCTGCTTCCTGTCAAGGTGGATTTATTAACCTTTGAACAATTCTGTTGTGAGATCTTGATCTAATGTTCGGTCATCTTTGGAGCCTTTTGCTCCCTACAATTAATATTCATATGAGATACTTTGAATATCGAATGATAGTGTCTTCTTCATCTTCTTTGGTACAGGAGTGTATATGGTTATATACATAGTCTCCTTCAAGTCTCATATAATATTTTCTCTTCAACAACCTTCACTATAGCTTCCTCAGGGTTATCACCTGTGACCTGAAACAAGGTCAACAAAACAACAAGAAATAATAATACTCTTTTGATAAGAGTAGATAAAATAATAGCATGAATAATCATCACAGTAGCTCCTTTAGAGCTATCAGTTGTGGCATGTCTGAAGCAAAGATCAAAAGTAAGAGATACAATACAAAATGAGGTCAACACTCTTATAGTGTTGTGATGAAACATTCCTCCATGGCAACGTGGACCTAACACAAGAGGTTTCTCCTAGAGGAGATGTTAGTTGTATCAGGAAAATGATTACATTAAGCATTTATCTCAATATTCTCACATGCTACCAAGTATAATACTTTTCAAGGACTGCTATCAACTATAGTGTTTACTTGTAAAGGAGTAGTCATCAACTTGTCATGTGCAACTTTGAATCTTATCAACTTAATTAATCAAACCTGGAACCTGGGGCCTTGTCCTCAAGAATGAGTGTGTTGCTTTTCTTCCAAGTCTCCTTCACTCAAGATGACGAGTGCTTTCTTCAACATGTATTCTATACTAAGACAATATGCTATATTGACAGAAGGTTGGGTTAGAGGGTAAATTCTATGATCTCAACTTTATACATCTAATACATTGACTTTAATTTTGACTGGTCATAGCTTCAACATGCAACACTGATCAAAATAATGTCATAACAAATAGATGCATATCAGAATAATCAAACCCGAGTTGCATTATTCCTCTGAATGTGTTGGATCTTGAGATCCTTTTGGATCTATGGCAAGAGAACCCTTCTCCTGCAAATACCCTTTAAGGCTTAACCGTTTAAACATGTATGAGTACATACCTCTGACGACATTTGTAGGTAGTGGCACCATATGGTAGCAGCGGTAATGATCACCAACTCTTAAAAACTTCAAGGGGTATTGAAACTGGTACTATGACTGATACTTCAACTAGTACTGCAACTGCAATTGATACTGCAACTGTTTATGAGACTGCAACTGTAACTACAACTTAGGGTTTTATGAGGAAATCCTAATTTTTCAAACTTCAAATTTTGAAATTTTGATCAAGGGGATAGATGCGCTAAGTTGAGGCGAGTAAGCTGGTGCAGTCAGATTTCTAAAAATCCAAATTTTACCCCCTCAAACTTGACCAACGGATTTCTGGACTGGTGCTTCTAGTTTTCTGGTACTTCTGGTACTCTGGTACTTTTGGTTTTCTGGTACTTCTGGTACTTCTGGTTTTCTGGTACTTCTGGCACTCTGGTACTTCTGGTTTTCTGGTACTTCTGGTACTCTGGTACTTCTGGTACTCTGGTACTTCTGGTTTTCTGGTACTTTGTGAAAACCAAGGTTTCACTTTTCGGAAGATCTACCCACTGAAAATGTGCGCTGAAGGTGCCAAATAATTCCTTGGGTTAGGGCACACTTTTCTAGATGGTTTTGAGGCTGAAAATATTCTTCAATAAAAATCACTAATTTTCATGTATGACAGTAATGAATTTTTTCTTCTTCTTGTGAAAGATGCTCTCTTCAGCTTAGCTCTGATACCATGCTAAGGTTTAAACTATTATTAGGTTTCTTTTCAATTCACTAGATAACCATAGCATAGATAGGATCATTGAGAAACACACAATCACAAGAGACACATCATTTATCCTGGGAAACCCTCACAGGGCAGAAAACCCAACAAAAACTTCCTTAATATAGATAGCCAATACAATGCCAAAAGAATAAACCAAACAATACAAAAAGTCCTCTCCCAAGTAGTGCACCTTTCTCTCTCTCTTCTTCTCCAACTGCAGCTCCAGACTTGCACTCTGATGAACAAGTGACTGAGTGAACAAATGAGGCGTTGGCCTCCTTTATTTATACAATCTGGTAGGTGTGAACATAAGTGTCTTTTCATTGGTAGGGCCGACTTCTCATTCTGGGTGGTTATAAACACTTATATTCTGGGGGCCAACTTCTCATTTAGCCTATTACAATTAGGGTTTGACCAATCCACAAAAGGGGATTTGGTCATTTACAATACCCGACATGATTAATCCACAAAAGGGGATTGATCTAATGAATAATACATCAATAATAAATATAATACTCTTTGCAGTTACAATATTTCAACACCAACATCCCTTGTGTAGAGAATATGAGGACATGTCAACGAAGTTAACCTTGACGTCACACACTATGGGGAGTTGACCCTAGTGTTTCTAGAGGGAGTAGCCTCTAGAAGTCCAC
>SNQJ01S0129323.1:33454-59476 GCA_010110895.2 Picea sitchensis
AACCCTAGCTTGGATATTTTTGTAACAGAGCGCTGCTCGATTGGAGGTTGCCCCCTCGAAGAGGCCTGTGAACATTGCTATCTGAATCAAGTGTTATTTCTGTTCAAGTGCTATTTCTATTGCTATTTCGTATATCATTTCTATGTATTGTGAAGATTATGCTGGATATTTCACTGTTATTCTGTTATTTCTAGCATTTCGTTTCTGTTCTGCATATTTTATATATCTGGTATTCTTGCAGGTTCTTTGATAGCTTCATCCACATCCATTGCTTGGGGAATTTCTTGAATTTATAGTATTTCCAATCTGATTTTTTGGGTCTCTCTCTTTATTTTAGCAAAGGTATGTACAACATATGATTTTTCAATATTTTTCTTCATAAGGTCTTTGCCACTATCGTCATTTGAGTTTCTGATAGGTGTTTTCCTTGTTTCCAAACAATTATTCCTTGGTTTTATTTTAGTTGAGGTACTTATCTGTGAAACATTGGGAGAATTGGGGTTCTTGTTTGTTATTTCTCTGTCTTTTTGTCTATAACATTCACTAGTACTTGCTAACTCTTCAACATCATTCAGGGATTCATCGATTGAGGTCTCAGGGAGATTTTGATTGTCCCCTCCTCCTTTCTTAACATGTTCAGACTTAGTGAAATAAGAATAATATCGCACTAGGGACAAGTGTGTAGTAAATAGATCATTAACATATAAAATCTCAACACATTCAACTTCTTTTAGGCCAAGTTGTTCAAATTGTCCTACGAATTCATTTAGATGAACGATATGCTTTACAAAAAATTCTCCAACTCTCCAGGGCAATGGGATGAACTGCTTTTTCCTTTTTTCATTAAAGAAGTGTGCCCAATACTTGTATTGTCTACACAGTTCTATAACAAAGTATATGTTAGATACATAGAAAGGGAGTAAAAAGGGTTTCTCTTAGAAACTGAATAATATTATAGCATGAAAATCGTCTGTGGTCTCAAAAATTACTTTCTCTAAGAGAAAGGAGGTAGCCTCAACTGACAATCTTTATGTGTTCAAACCAAGAATTAATTTTTAAAATTCAGAAATAAAATTGTTGTGGATCGGGTAGAAATAGTATTGAGCCTTGTGTCTCGAGAAGGTTGGATACCAGATAGAGACTAGTTCCACCTTAAAATCGACTTTATTTTCCTTCGTCAAGTCTTTAAAAATATGATAGTAGGCTATGGAAAATATCAAATAAGATTTCATGTAGAATTTTCAGGTTCTTTTCAAACCACGTAGTTGAAATGAAATTTCATTTCACTACAAGGAGAACGCCTTCTAGTGGAGGCTTTTACGGAACCTCCCTGAAAAATTCTTCCCTTAGTTGTAAACACAAGAGGTTGTTAGCAAAGATGGGTGACTGGAGGTTTTTGTGGATTTTTTTTTGTCGATGCGCCTTTATGGAATAGATGCACCAATGTGCATCTAATAATGACGACATCATAGCTTAAATGTTCAACCACCTTGTCACTGTTCATATCGAAGGCACATGGCGAGAGGTTTTTGCAGAGGTTTTTTTAATCGATGCATATTTAACATATAGATGCACCAAAAACTTAATGAAAAATGATGTCTCAGTGTGTTCATGTTCTCGTAGCACAACCATACTTTATAATAAAATTACATGCACCAAATAAATCGCATCGATGTCTTTGAACACAACCCATTGATGCACCTACCTGTCAAAAGGCGCACCAAGGTAGGTTAAATAAAATAAAAATTACTAAGACAATTTTCATTGTTACAGTGCATCATGTGATTTCAAACTCTCAAGCAAGCATCAGTTCTCACATTTTCTTGCAAGACTCCCCATTTCTGGTGCTCTACACAAACTTTGATAGCTCTATTGTTGGATTCCACACATTTCTAAATTTTGGAAATTACCAAAAAATTTCATTTTCTCTCCATTCTGCAACCATGCCTCCTCAGGCCAGAATAGAGAAAGTAAACTATTTATTAACTTCCTATTTGCATTTTTATCCAATCATAATTACAATTTAGCTTGAAATTGGGCATTTTTTTCAATTTTCTTTTTAAATTTCACACAATGCACCTGTACGGTTCAGCTCACCCCGAAGCGGTGTGTATTGTGTTAAATACACAGTGAGCATCGCCAATGGTGCATCGATATATGGTCATACCGACGTCGTTCAAGCTAGCATACCATAAAAAATTACCAAAAAACAAAGTGGTGCATCCTTCAGAACTCCCCTACATCGGTGCAAACTGGGATTATATATGCATCGGTGCTTTACATTTCGTTACCGCACCACTATTCTAATCATTAAATATTTAACCTAGCGATGCACCAAGTTTAATTAATCACCTCGGGGCATAACAAAAACATAAGTCCATGGTGAGCACCTCCACTGACGGATCTATATATGTCTGTAGCGGCTTTGTTCAAGCTAGGGCACTGTGATAAATTATCAAAAATCAAAGCGGTGTGTCCTTTGGACTACCCTGACACCGTCACAAAATGAGCTTATAATAGAGTCGATGCATTATACTTAACTAACCATACCGCTATCTCAATGATTTATAAAATTTAACTTATTGGTCCACCACATTTAATAAATCGCCCTGGGGCGTACCCTAAACATAACACCACAAAGAGTCATTGTTTAAACGCACCGCCATAATTTATAATAAAATTATATGCATCAAATAAATCGCACCGATGTCGTTGAACATCACCCACTGCTGTGCCTACCTGTCTAAAGGCGTATTGAGGTAGAGTAAATAAAATAAAAATTATCAAACCGATTTTCATTTTTATAGTGCATCTTATGCTTTCAAACTCTCAAGAAAGAACCCGTGCTCACCTTTTTCCTAAGACACTCAGTTTTCGGTGCTCTACACCGACTTGGAAAGCTCCATTGCTAGATTCCAGACATTTCCAAATTTTGGAAATCACCACAACTTTTCATTTCATCTCAATGTTGTAACCATGCCTCATCGGGACAAAAGAGACCAGGTGAATTGTTTATTACCTTCCTATTGACATTTTCATCCATTCAAAATTACAATTTAGTTTGAAGTTTGCAATTTTTTTCAATTTTGCGCAGTGCACTTGAATGGTTCAACTCGCCCCGACGTGATGTGTACTGTTTTAAATACACAGTGAGCACCATTGTTGAGGTGTCAAATATATGTATGCACAAGTCGTCAAGCGCACTGCAATGAATTGTTAGAAATAAGTTGGTGTGTCCTTCTAAATGACTCGAAACTGGGGCACAATGTGCTTCGACCCACACCGACACATTTCACTTCATTAACCGCACCATTAGCTCAACAATATATAGAAGTTAACCCAATGGTGCACCAATTCTATACAACAATATTTGGGCATACCGAAAAAATAATGCCTCGAACTATCAATGTTCAAATGCACCACCATATCTTATAAAAAACAGATATGCACAGAATAAATCACTCCGGTGTTGTTTAACATTACGCACCGCTATATAATATAAAAAACATATACACATCGAATAAATCGCTTCAATTTTGTTTAACATTACGTTCCGCTATACTTCACTCAACTAACAACTTCTACCCACAATGGAACATTTCACTTCATTAACCGCCCCACTAGCTCAACGTTGCATGAAAATTTAACCTGGCAGTGTGCAAATTGCACCAAATCACACTGGTTCAAACCAGACACATAACGCCCAGAAATGTCAATTTTCAAACGCACCACCATACTTTATAAAAATCATACACTCATTGAATAAATTGCATTGGTGTCATTTAACATTACCCACTGGGACACTTGACTTAATTAAGGGCATCACTTACATAACGATTTATAAAATTTAACGTAGCAATGCAACCATTGTAATAAGACGCACCGGTCATGTGTACAAAAACATATGGAGATATGTATTTCTTTAATTTTCAAAGTGGGGCATCTCATCAGATGCATCATTCCCGGTTCTCTATCCTTTACAACGCACTAATGTACAAAACTCGGTGCTCCACTAACATGGTAGTGTCGATGCATTAATAGTAACCCATTGCATCGCTTCAACTGCAAAATCAAAGTTTAGGTTAGCGGTTCCCATCAGTCCACAAAGAACACTAGTGTCGTAAAGACAACGTCACCAGTAGACGGCATGCCAGTGATCTGGTAGGCATGGCACACCAGTGCATTTGTTTTAACAAAGGTCACCATGGATTTGTGCATTATAAATTTTAGCGTTGTGGTGTGTCTTTATTAACGAGATTAACTATTACTGATAAAAATGACTTTGTCAGTGCAAATAGTCCTATGGGACACACCACTTAGTGATTTTATTATTCTACTATAGCACAACGATATTGGGGTGTATGAACTGTTGGGGGAACACCGATTTATTTTATAGACTTCTTTGCGAATTTTTTTGTTTTTGTTTTAAATACATGTCATTTATATATCTATTTATTTTGTAATTTCAAATCATTTTATCTTTATATATGTTGCTAACATTATTTTTATGTGAGTAAGAGATGACGATGATGAGAGCAGGAGGAGGCGGGGCGACATAAGGTCAAGACATATACTTTTGTGCATGAGTTGGAAGCTAGGGAGAGGGATAGGGAGGCTTACCATCACCTAAACTCACAACATGCTCATGACCTTTTGATGGAAATTGGTCTCTTGAAGTTTTATGAGGAGGGAAGATCCCTTAGGTGGAACTTTGCATTGTTACAATAGTTGATTCGTCGATGGAATCATGGGAGACATGGGTTCAGGGTCGGTCTGGATATGTGCTATCATCCCACGAAGGAGGATGTATATTTTATCACTGGGTTGTCTAGGAGGGGGGTGTATTTGCCCCATTTCCCTGTGTTGTCGCCCGATGTTGCAGGAGATACCTAGCTGGCATATGTGTAGAGATATGTCATCCCAAATATTACTCTCCATCACGCCCAAGGCCTCATATGACTGTCTCAGGTGAACCTCCCCTATCCTACTGCATATAATGAAGTATCCCCTGTCAGGTGGTCTCTTTCCAACAACTCTATGTGTCCCATGCAACTTCCTATCTTCCCCTATGTTGTTGTATAAACAGAAAGTATTGGGGAAGGCTAACATAAATTTATGCAACTATATGTAGGACTGAGAAGTGTCATATGCGTTAGTAAATTCCAAAGGCTTGACCAAAAAATCATCCACCAACATCCATGGTGAATATTTTCCTAGACTCCATGCCAATATCATGCCATCGTGTACAACAGTAGGTGACTCCACACACTGATGGTCAATCACATTCCCTCGATCATCACTCCTATGATTGCCGCTACTGTGAATGTGATATCCAAGGTCCATGTATTTTTATAAAGGAGAGGACCGCTCTCCATGGAAATCTCCATGCTCCACCAAGTATGTCTCCTCCCTGCACTCCAATGCATCCCGCTAGATCCCATTGTACACCTTTTCATGCCCCTGTGGACTACCAATCATCAACGTATGCCCCTGTATACCCATGCAAGCTTCTATATCCTCTTGCATCATCATGTATCCTGAGTATACTATTGGGTCAACCTCTACATGGATGTCAACTAATCCTAAAACCCAAATGGATGTGTCCTCATATCTTCCCTTGGCTCTGGAATCCCCATGTGTATGTGTCTGATCAATTGTCTCAGAGCTTCTCATGAATGGTGGTCCCTTTGACACATGAACATCCTCAAGCCTCTCTTGGTTACATCTCTCCATAATCATCAGTGATCCTGGGTATCCCTCATGCTCCTCCATCAACTAGAGCTCCTATATCAAACCACCAACATCCTATAGCAATGTAGTTGAAGTATATATCTGACTCTTTGCTGAGAAATATGTAGTGGATCTCTAACTAGCCTCCTCAAGGAACCCCTCTAATCCGAACTTTGATTCTTGAAGGGTTGTCTGTGTGCCTTTCAAGAATACTTGTGTGCTCACCAACTCATGAGTGAGTTGGCCTAGCTTAGTCTCCTTCTCCTTCAGTGCCCCATGATACATCTCGCCAACCTCCAGAAGGTAATCTCTATCCATACATAACTGCTAGTAGTTGGTCCTCATCACAGTCACTCTCTCCATCAGTGTCTGAAATTAATCAACAAAAAACTCCCCATACGAACTATCATGTGCCATCGTGGCCCTCCAACAATACTCTGCCACCAATGCATGTGTATCATCAATGTGTCTAATGGCTACCATGATCATGTCCTCTATGACCCTCAATTGTCCCACCAAATGTCATGACTCCTGAACACTGCCCTGTTGAAGTGCTACCTCATGAATTCCACTGATAATGTCAATAGTGGAATCCTCATAAACACACTCGTCAAGAGATAATGCACCACACTACCCACTGCCCATTTTGCTACTGAATTCCCCTGTATGCCACTGTACATAATCATATACTGTTGCCTCAATCTGAACCACCCTGTATCATGTATGTACAATTGTATCTCCTATGCAGTCACCCTAATAATATCATCTGCACTTGGATCCCATATAGGTGTGTCCATAAATTTGATATGGTCATCTCGAAAAACAAGGAATGTATCCTCATCACTGTAGACCAGTCCCAGAAGTAAGTATCCCATCGATGTGTCGGTCTCCACAACCTGATCTATCAATGGACTCCCCAAAAGAGGTGACTCACTCTCCCCATACTGAAAGGTATGTACAAATTCATCTATCTCCAAGTCATCTCCTCTTGGGCCTGTAGATCCACATGTCCCTTGTGTTCAATCACAACATAAGGCTCCTCTACCACATCCAGAATGCCATTGATATCACCATGTGTCGTATGTAGCATAGGTGACTGAGAAGGCGAGGAATGTGTCAGGATTAAGTCCATAGGAAGCTCATTATCCCCCATGCCTCACTTCCTAGAAGTCATGTCAACACCTAAAGGTAGGTCACACAACATTCGAATCTCATCATGCCTAGGTGCTAACACATCTAAACTCTGGTCATCACTCTGGCCATCAATTGTGTGGGTGTCACTCACCTCATAGGACTACTCTAATGAAGCAACTAAGGCCACCCCCTTATGAAGATAATCCTCATGTCCAACTATATGGTCAAACTGAGGTACTTTTCTCTCCAAATCAAGCTCCTCAACCTGTCCCACTGTTATAGCCCTAAAATGCCCTACTTATGCATACATGACATTGGCCTTCCTACTTGCATAATTTTCCAAATCATTGCTGAGGAAATCTATTAAAAAAACCATTTTTTGGAGCATGTACACACCCTACTGCACTACTTCCCGCATATATATGTTTTTTGCATGCTAGAAAACCCGCGTACATATGTTTTTTGCACACTAAACAACCCGCGTATACCTCCAAAAGTTGCATAAATTAAAAACTTGCAAGGAATTCGGTGGAATTAATGGGCTATTAGAGGTTTCCCAACCATTTCACCTGCTATAGCTTGTCCCCCAACTGAATAACTATCCTCTTTTCATATAAAAGGAGATCTTGGGGTCTTATTCCACAATCAAGCATTAGAATGGTTAAACTCTGCCCAAATCCCTTTCCTTCCTTGCCCAAGTATTTGCAACCTTTTTTGAGTTTTTGCCTCAACATTCCCTCTCTATCCTTTTTCTCCCATACAATCCCTTCCCTTCCTTTGAAGTGATCAACTGATGTTGAGAGAATTCATTTGGAAGGTGCACTTGGAGCATTTTTAAGAGGAGCCCGGACCAGGTTTGCAGAGCGTCGACCTGCAAAGGTTGTAATTTCCAATCTTTGAATATTGAATAAAATAACATTTTCCCTGTCCCAAATGATATCTTTATGTATTTTATTTGGTTTAGGCATAATGAGTTATATCTAACCATAATTAATGAATAGAGATAGAATATTGGTAGCTCTGTTTTCCTAAGAGTTGATGTAGGTCAACTTTGGGAGGAGACCAACATCCAAGGAAGCAACGAAGCTTGAGGAGATCAACATCAAACGTTTAGATCAAAGGTACTGCTTATGACTTTCTCTTCTATCATTTTATGTTCATCTGTGTGGAATGTTTGGGGTAGCGTAGGAATTATATTGACTTTTAAAGGAGTCATTTCTCTTTCTATATTTAGAACCCTGGTATAGTTATAGGGGGATTTTCCCGCTAGTAGAATTGTCGATTCCACTGGGGAGTCTCTCTAGGGTTTTAGAGGGAGATTTTTGGGTGTTTGATTGGATTCTTGATTGCCTTTTGAGTTTCAGTGAAGTTCTTTGAATATTTTAAGGGTCTCCGGTCACCTGCCAGGTGCCTACAAGTTTTTCCCTGCCCTTTCAGTCTGCCTAGTCTTTTTATTTTTTGAAAAGTCTCTGAGGTGTACGTGCTATGCTTTAGCTCAACTGCATACATACATGCTCTGCACAATAGACAACCAGTGTACATACACACTCTGCACAATAGACAACTCGCGTACATGCAGAGGCTGCTGATGCAACAACTCATGTCTCTGTGTCTTGAAAGTGTTTTTTAACAAAGAGAGGTATGTCTCTTTCCTGATAAGAAGTTTAGGCCTCTCAAGACTTTCTTGAACCTATCAGAGTCTTTGTCTTTGGATTTAGCTTGGGTTAAATTTCCAGTTAACTTATTTCTTAGTTTTCTTTAGTTTTCCCTAAAGGTTTAGAGTGAAATTTCAAGTTTTAGATCCTCCTTTTGGTTTCTTGTTTGAATCCCTGCATTTATGCAGTTGGCTTAGGGTCTCTGTCAATATTGGTTTTTGTTTTCTCGTTTTTCCTGTTTCTTTCTTTGAAAAACAAAACAGATTTTTACTTTGGCTTTTCTTGTTAAAGCAGTTCAAAAAATCATTTTTTTATTTTTTATTTTCTTGCATTTATTTCGTAAAGTAGTCTAGGTTGTTGTTTGCAGAAGAAAAGAGTCTTTGTTTCAAAGTTCTTTTTGCTTTCCTGAAATATAAGTAGTTTTTGCTTAGTCAAACGAAAACACTTTTTAGGAAACTTTCAATTACAAGATCTTGAAACATTGATTAGAAAAGTTGAATTTTACAAAGAGTTTTACAAGCTTTGCTTTAAGGTCGAAGTATATTTTTTCTTTCAAATGATCTAAAGCTCTCTTCCTTATTCATCTCTTCAAAACACCATTAGTTACACAACCACATCCTTTGTGTAAATCAAGCCTTAAAATTAATGCTTACCTTAAAATATATTAGACTTTCTATTTGTAGGGTTCACCGACTAGTTTAGGGTTTTAGGGCCTTGAATTAGGTGTGAAGAGAAAACTCTTCAAGGCCATTTTAAAACAAACACTGGAGTCTGAGATAGGTAGTGTCTTAAGTACAATGTCGTAAGAGTTAGCTGAGACACCCCTCTAACATAGGGGATAAACACAAGGTCGCGCGAGGAAAGGTAGAGGAGATAAAACCTCCAAAGCCAGACCAAACATAGTGGTGATTATATATTGAGGGTCTTTCTCAGGAATAATACCAATCACATTTGCCTACGAAGTTTCTTGGACCTCGAATCCGTTCGATATCCTCAGTTTTCTTCCAGACCAATTTCTTTCAACACCCTTGAAAAGATTCAAACTTTTTATCCTGTTCATTACGATCTGCCCGACTATCATCTCTACCCACCTTGTTATTGACTGTGAGATGGAAACTTAGTTGCCTATATTTTACAAACTTACATAGGTGACTGCATGGGTATACCGCAGTACCTAGGGTGGACATCGGATCACGCTTCATGGAGTATACTTGGAGGGTGCTTCCGTGTTTGAGTTGCACTTGCACTGGTTAGTTTCTCTAGTGTCGATTGACGTAACTGTCCTTCCCACTAGTTAGTCGACTGCTTTATTTATCTTTAGGAAACTTTTAGTGTGTGATTTGTGTTCCACGCTATTCAAGCCTTACTGTGTTGGTTGATCATTTCACAAAGTGGAAGATCAACAGCTTCGACGGTCGCAAAGGCTTCAGAGCCTGTTAGCAATTACTTTGGAGCCACCTCCGTTGCCGTTGAGGTGAAGAATTGATCAAGAAGGATCGTTCGAACGATCGAGTTGCAAGAAAATGTGCCCGAGCCTATTCTGAGAGGATATTTTTCAGCACCGGAGGAATATATCGTTGCTAACCTTGAGAATGAAGGTTTTAGGCCAACAAATCCTACGATCATCGACTTATCGGCGCCGCTCATATTCCAGATTGTCCCTCCCACGGTGACATCTCCTGAGAGCCAGTTTGTTCAACAAGCAAAAATGGAAGCAAATGATGCTACTTCATCCAGGAGTCCCCGTACTCCCATTATGACTACTACTAGAGGGGGAATCATACCTTCTTCCCCACCTTCATTGGTCAGGACCACAGTTGTCTCGACACCCTCGATTTCGAGCAGTGTTGTGATCCCTTTGACGGCTTCGACCACAATTATGTTCACTCAAAACATGATAGGCACTTCCTTCTAATATGGGATGCTCGACTTTGATACAAATTCAGTTCTTACTTACTCTACTTTACAAACCATGGGTCTTGGGGTAGGGAGCTGTAACGCTCCCTTGCAAGGGTCAACCATGGGAACTACTTCCCCTTTTAATGTTATTCCTTACGGTGGGGGTCATATACCTCCTCCGTCCCCTTTTCTTGGTGGCTCTTTTCAACAACCAATCAGGCCTAATGTTAATTATAGCTTGTTTAGTGGAGGTAGTTTGGGACCTTCATCTTATACAACGCCAGTGGGATCTATGTCGTTCTCTTTGTTTGGTGTGTTTGGGAACAATAATTTTTCTTCGGTCTCTTTCCCAACTGGGGGAAACCCAAATTTGGTAAACAAAACCCGGTGCAAGGTACCATTCCTTCACAGGGAGTGACGACTAGAGTATACTCCACACAAGGTATTTGGAATCCTTGACAAGGATCGTTTCCCTCGCAAGGAATGTCGGTCGGGGGAAACCCCTTCCAAACTGAATGGAACCCTGGGCAAGTTTATGTACCTATACCGAGAAAGTCAATTGGGGGAATCCCCAACCAAGGTTCTTGGAACACAATGTAGGGAGCAGTCCATGCGCAGGCTATGTCGTCCAATTTTGAGAGTCAGTTGATGATGCCTCAACAAACACAATTTCCTTTTGTTGTTCAAGGCCACGGTTTCTACCAAAACCCTGGCCAACAGTCCAACTTTTCTTGGCAACCTGGTGTTAGTCAAAATCCAGAGCCCTCTTTTCCTGTAAATACCCCTCAACCAAAACTACCCTTTCTGGCAACACTGGATTTTCCAGACTTTTCGAGATTATTGAATGACCCGATCTGTCACAATCCGCATTGGCCCCCCATGCCAACTAAGTTGCCTTAAGACATCCTGAAATTTGAGGGCAAGCCTAGGGAAGATCCAAGTGATCATGTGACTACATTTCACTTGTGGTGCTCATCAAACTCGTTGAAAGACGACTCTATTCAGTTGTGCCTTTTTCAATGCACTCTTATAGGGGGTGTTGTGAAGTGGTATATCGATCTCAACAACTCGAAGTAATCTTACTTTAACAACCTAGCGATGGTTTTCTTGAATTATTTCCAGTTACCGGTGAGATATGATGCCGACACCGAGTTGTTGGCTAACTTAGAGCAGACCAAGGTTGACCATATCTCGGATCATATCCGAGAGTGGCGGAGTAGAAAGAGCTTGATTAAGGTCAAGGTTACTCTTGATTTCTTTCTTTTGTGGTTCTTGAAGTATTTGGTTCCTTGCGTGTCCAAAGACATAGCAACGTTCGGGGTGTTTTCAAAGGAGGAGGCTATTATGAGAGCCCAACAACTAGAATTGATTTACTCTTAGTCTGGCATGATCTACGAGATATTACCTGATGCGCCACGGTCTACTCTCAATAAGGCCAAACAAAATTATGGGCCCCACGCTAATGGCATAGTGGGCTCAACACAAATCAATTCCACAACTCTGTTGTCAAATGAGTTACAACAATTGTTGATACAATAGACTGTGGTCAGCCAGACTCCTAGTTCGGTTGGCCCTGCTACCCAGACGTTGGATGTACATAGTGTGAAGTCGATGATTCCCAAGGCCAACCAGTAAACCAAGGGAAAGAAGAAACAAAGAAATAAGAAGGGTAAAGGGGATAAAAAGGCTGCCAACAATGTTGGCGAGGGAAAAACTGAGAAGAAGAAGTCAAAGTATCTGTGTAATCTTTGCATGGAACACCACCCGACTCATCTATGCCCTCGACTCTCGGAAGCCTAGAAGCTACTAACACAACAACAACCTGTTGTGTTGACAAACCTTTTTCCACAAGGGAAAAATATGGCTCAGGATTCCACATCCACAAGCGCAGCAAGGGGCAGTCAGGGACCCCCCACGCATACTACTAATAATCTGACCATGAACATTTACATGATGAACGTCGATGCTCATTTATCCACCAGGACTCGTAACTACGGAACACCAAAATCTGTTGAGAAGGGAAAGGAGGACACTAACCCATTGACTCCTCTTCAAATTGAGAAGGCAGTTGGTGAGACAATTACTCACATCCCTAAAGGTGCATTTAAGAAGGCTTCCTCAACTTCCATGATGTCATTGGCATGTTGGAAGGCCATTGGCCAGCCTGAGTTGTCTCCTTCGCCTATGTTTCTTACGACTTTTGAAGGTCGATCGTTTAGACCACACTGAATAATTTCTTCTTTCCCTGTGCAGTTAGGGGGTAAAAATGTGTGTGTCGAAGTTGAAGTCGTATATGCGCCTCTTGACTAAAATCTTTTGTTAGGATGGAAATGGATGTATGCGATGCATGCGGTGGTTGCCCCTATTTTTCAGGTCTTATGCTTTCTGCATGAGGGTCGAATTGTAACCATCGACCAATTTTCCTTCTCTCGTCCTGACCCTTCATCAGGAGCTTCCACGGTCCCAATGATTGATAACCCACAACCTGGCACTATCAAATTAAGTGCCGATTTATTTTCTTCGTTGATGGGAACCTTTGATTATCCACCGCCTTCTAATGATGTAAAGTTTATATCGATTATTTCCGACTAGCCGAGGGATGCAATATTTCAAGTCTCATATTTTTAAACGAGCTAGTTTCACGACCCATGTACTTTACCTTCCCCATCAACTTTTATGGAAGGGATAGGGCACATTGGCATGGCTATTCCATTATCTGCAACTAAGGTTGCATACAACATTGTCCAACAAGCCTCGACCAACCCCGATTCGACTCCCTCACATTAGTTAGATCCAATTCTCGAGCCAATTTGGGCTCAAGATTCTCTTTCCACTCAAGATCCTTTAGATTTTGTCTTTCCCTCTGATGAGGTGATTCTAGAGGAAATCACTGGTCCCGACAGACCTTGCATGATCTTCATCATAGATCTTATTTTCTTCCCGAGCTTAGGAGAATAGAGGCGGGAGAGTTTGTTTTGACCATGAATGGAGATATCCCTTGTCCTATTAATCCTCTGGCTATGCACAAAGTTTATGCTGAGGGTAACATGGAAAGCATTGCTGCAACGATTCCTATCGATATCTCTAGAACCCCTAGCATCGTGGAGAATGTTTTCGTCGGAGCAGATTGCTCCTCTTAAGAGATTCAAATTTACATCGAGTTATTTAGGGAGTTCCGCGAAGTTTTTGCTTGGTCTTATAAGGAGATGCAAGGCATCGAACCATGAATTGTCGAAAACAAAATCACGAATTATCTTGATATCAAACCGATCCGACAGAAGCTTCGTCCGATCAATCCTTGAAAATAAACGATGATAAAGGCAGAAGTAGAGAAACTGTTGAAATTTGGTTTTATCTACCCCGTACATATGACAAAATGAGTATCAAACTCAGTTCCTGTCAACAAGAAACTGGGCACGATTCGCGTTTGCATGGATTTCTATTATTTGATCAAGGCTTTCCCGAAAGACAATTTTCCAACCCCATTTATCGATAAGATTGTCCATGAGTGTGCAGGTTGCGAAATATTTTCTTTCATGGACAATTTTTCAGGATATATTCAGATTCAAATCAAACCCGAGGACCAACATAAAACAACTTTTATTTTTCCTTGGGGTACCTTCACGTATCGAAAGATGCCTTTTGTCCTAAAGAATGCTGGAGCTACCTTTCATCGGGCCATGTCATTCGCTTTTCATGACCTCAAACACATATTCAAGGTGTACCTTGATGATCTAGCATCATGTTCTCGCAAGAGATTTGATCATCCCACCCATCTACGACTAATCTTTGAGTGATGTTGCTACTATCGAATTTGCTTGAATCCTAACAAGTGCAGTTTTTGTGCGACGTCAGGTCGTTTATTAGGTTTCATCATAATGGGGATCATGGTCGATCCTCTCAAGGTTGAGGATATAGTTCAATTTCCTCCACCGTGCACAATACCCCAACTTTAGAGCTTACAGGGGAAAACAAATTTTCTTCGGTGTTTTGTCCCTAATTATGACGAGATCACTAAAGGGTTCATACGTATTTTGAAAAAAGGGGTCCCATTATGTTGGGATAAATCTGCTCAACGCTCTTTCAAAGTGTTGAAACATGCCCTGACGTCTGCCCCTCTGCTCTAGCCTCCTGATTATAATAAGGATTTCCTATTGTATTTGGCTACTGCAAAGTCGACCATCGACATGGTCTTGGTACAGGAGGATGACATGCTCGAAGAGCACGTTATGTATTATCTTAGCCGATGCTTGGTTGGACCAAAACTCAACTACTCTCATCTTGAGAAACTTGTTTTGGTAGTTGTTCATGCTATCCAATGGTTTCGTCACTATATATTGCTTCGCAATACTACTGTCATTGTTGTTGTCAACCCTTTCCAATATGTGTTAACACGATGGGTAATTGGAGGAAATATCTATAGATGGACAGTTATCCTACATGATTTTGACTTAGATTTTGTCTCTGCGAAATCTAAAAAGTCATTGGTCTTTGCCGAACTAATTTCAGAACTATCGGTCGAGTCTGGTGATATTATGCCCGAAGAGTCTCCTATCAATGGATATATTTTTCTAATTGCATATTCAGACCCCTGGTATGGAGATATACTTATGTATCTTCAGACTTTGAAGTGCCTCACTTCTGCTTCTCACGATGAGTGTCAACGAATTAGACACTAAGCGTGAAACTATCTCATTCTCGATGACACTTTGTATCGTCAGGGCATAGATTGCATTCTTCGACGGTGTCTCACTCACGAAGAAGCATAGCTTGTTTTCAATGACTGTCACACCAGAGCATGTGGCGGTCATTTATCTAGGCTGGCAACAACCCAAAATATTCTACGCACATGATACTTCCGGCCGTTGTTAATCAAGGATTGTGTTGAGCCGGTCAAGAAGTGCCACCCGTGCCAGGTCTTCTGTCAGAAGATGCGGGCACACCTTGCTCCTATGTTTCCAGTCATTGTTGTTGGTACTTTGAACAAGTGGGTGATTGACTTTACTACATGTCACCCAGCTTCAACCACGAGGCATCATTACATCATCATATTAGTAGACTACTTCATGAAGTGGGTTGAAGCTATGTTGACGTTTAGCAATGATGGAAAAACCGTTGCCCTTTTCATTTTCAATCAGATAGTAGCAAGATTTGATATCCCAAAAGAGATTGTCACTGACCATGGCAGTCACTTCCAGAATAAAATGATGACTAAATTAACATCAAATATTGGGTTCAAACAAGAATATTCGTCACCCTATTACCTGCAAGCGAATGGTCAGGTTGAAGCAGTGAATAGGTCTCTCAAGACTATTCTTCAGTGGACGATCAATTCTGCCAATTCGAATTGGAATTTGATGTTGTATTCAACGTTGTTGACCTATCGAAGATCTGTGAAGACTGCCACCACTTTTTCACCCTTTTAACTCGTATACGGGCTGGAAACAATCTTACCTATTGAGTGTCAGATCCCTTCTTTAATGTTGGAAATGGAGCTACTGTGCGACACTTCACCGCTTGAGGAATGCCTTCTATATATCGAGCAGCTCGATGAGCAATGTTGTGATGCAACCTTGGAAAACAAGGCTTATAAGAAATGAGTCAAGTTTCAGTATGACTGATCCGTTCACCGTCATATTTTCTTTGAAGACGATCTTTTTCTGGTCTATGATCAAGAAAAAGATCCCCTGGGGGTAGGCAAGTTCAAACCCATGTGGTTCAGACCTTTCATTGTGAAAGAGGTCTTAGAGAAGGGTGCTTACGGTCTAGTTGATTTTGAGGGAAATTCTTTAGCGGATCCTAGAAATGGGCTCTACCTTAAGAAGTACTACTCTTAGGTTGGTCACCTGGGTGGCTTCTTGTATATGTGTATAGTCTCTTATACATTTTTTTCTTTTTTGTCTCGTGGACATGTAGTTATTTATGTCTTATTTTTCACTGTGGCAGATGTCAAGTGAATCAGAGGTTTGGTTTGGGTTTGCAGACGACGCTAGCCAACACACTCGGAGGCTTGCTTCCGCAGCTTGGGTGATTTTCACACTTGGAGGCCAATTTATATCTTCCAGAGGTATTTGTCTAGACGACGCAACCAACAATGTTGTCGAATACAACACAGTGATATAATTTCTATGTGATAATTTGTCACACGACATTTCTCACCTCTGCGTTTACTTAGATGCTCAACTGGTTGTGTCCTAGTTAAATGGGTTTTACCGCATTTATGATCCCACTCTTCATTGACGATTCCTTAGGGTACGTCTCTTAGAATGATCTTTTGATTACATTAAGTATATTCATGTTCCTAGGAGATTTAATCATTTAACAGACACTCTAGCTAATCAGTTTTTAGATTGGCATGTTGCTCACATGTAAAAAGAAAAGCACGCACATGAACATGTAAATACATTTGTAAAACAATTTATCCGCGAAACTAATAAATTTAATATATATATATATATATATATATATATATATATATATATATATATATATGTCCAAAAATAATGTCATGAGTACAAAGTGGGAATGAAAGCCTCAAAACTCATCGTTATACATCGTTGGGCTTACGCCCTCAATAAATATATAGTACAAAAAGTTACAAAAGTGGGAATGAAAGCCTCAAAACTCATCAGTATACATTGTTGGGCTTACGCCCTCAAAAAATATATAGTACAAAAAGTGCCCTCGACACATAAATGGTTTGATTTTATCTAAGGTCTAGGCCTATTGGCCCTGCTATAGTGAACAACAATGTTCACAAGATGCTAGAATAACTAGACCCATATCCGAGGCACCCGCAGTACATGTGGATGCATATATGGGGGGAGATCCTCGATCTCAGCCATAGGAACTGCACGAGTGAGAGCAGTAAGGTTCCTCTCCACTCATCGTAGGACTCAGTTAGCTTCTCTGGCTGGGGGTCCTGCCACAGTGTTGGTCCTCCTGCTACTGTTGGTCCTGCCTCTAGTCGAGGACGATGCCTAGTCTTGGCGAAGTTTGTTGGTCAAACAGGTCCCACATCTGTACATAACATATTCACAAGTTAGTAGTCTGACACACACATAAGAAGGATATATATGAAAATTAAAAATTTAATAACATAAAAAATATATGTTACCTATCTCACCACGCTCTTCGCGAGGAGGCACAGGCATGTCTGGATCTTTGAGGTAGCTAATCCATGCATAGGGATAGTCCTCTATAACTGGGATCTGACGTGCCCACCAATCAAAGAATTTATCGTCAAAGGCCTCTATAGTCCTTCCTCCACCCTGTCTAGGCATTAAAACCGCCCACCTTCTCACTGCTAGGAAGAAGGCTATATGCCCCCATACTGTCTCTCTAGGATTGACACTGGGCACCCTCTCAAAGAAGAAGGAACATAAGATGGTACCAAACCCAAAGTTCTTGTTGGTACGCCTAAGACACTCTGTGACCTATCTCTTCATGCATACTAGCATGGTATTACTCCAGTTAAATATTGTCACATCTAAAAACTAAACTGCATAGTGCATATGTGCATGAGAGGCCTGATGGAGTGTTGCGGATCTAGTAATCCGCCCAATCAGGAGTAGAATCACTCGTAGAGAGAGGCTGGTGATCTTGTGTATCAACACTTGAGAACCCACTTTCTCAGTACCAGCCTCACAATACATGTTGATATAGTCCTCGATGTTGAATGACCCCAGAGGAAAGGTCCTCAAGTTGACCGGTTCGCCTCTTCTAGAGAGGTCGGTCAGGAAGTAAATATCCTCTGTAGTCAGGGTCAGTGATTGACCCTCCAGCATGAAAGATTCTGCATTAGGATGCCAATACTCCACAAGAGTGTTAAGAAACCTCGGTTGTGCCCTCATAAATGAAACCTGGAAGAATTTCCCTAAGCCACACTGTTTCAGTGAGGCGATAGCCATAGGGTCCTCCTCGACCAAGATATCTAGCTCCTCATGCTCTCTCTCCCTAAAGTGAACATACATACTATCACATACAAAAGTTGGAGAGGAATTAATGCTTATGTTTTTATTTTTTCAATACAAAAGGAGGTGTACGCGGGTTGTTGACTACACAGTTGCGTATGCACTCGAGTTGTTTATTACTCTGCCCGAGTACATACGCGGGATGGCCTTGGAAAACCTGCGTACACACAGACGTGACCCTTATACAAGGGTGTGCGCCTCCCAAAATCAAAACTAAATAAAAATGGTGGAAATGCAAGAGGAAGGATTTTGTACTTACTTGGTCCAAGTAGGAGGGTTTTTCATCCACCGTAGCTCTCGTAATTCACTCTTTTGACGAAAAGTTTTTTTTTTAAATTTTTTGTTAATTTCCAATTTGCAATGGTGCAAATGAGTTGTCCATCTCTATTTATAGACGTTTTTGACCTTTTTGGTCCCCTTTTTCATTTTTCCTGGCTTGGTGGCTACTCAAGTTCACTTTTGAGTTATCTATTAGTCTTTTCGGTACTTTTATCCTTTCGGTTTGGTGATTTTTTTTGGGATTGGTTAGATTTTCATCATCCCTTGGTAAGAGTTGTTTTTTCCAAATTTTTCATATAAGTTAGGTTTTCACTCCCAACTTTCTGCATCTCGTTGTATTTTCTGCTTTGCCATAGGATCGACCCCACCGAAGTGCAACACAAAACCTTCTTTACTCCTTTAGAGGTGTCATAGTTAGGTGGTAGAGCCTACCTCTACATGGATTCCCTAGGTAGATCCTTTGCTGCATTTTGGAATCCATGCTACTAGTTTTGACTTTAGGCTTGGGAGTCACTATTAGTCCTGTTGTGATTACATGTCTAAGCCTCATTCTTCTTGTTAATCATTATTCTTGGTCTTACCTTCGGGACTCCCTAATGAGCATGCTTTGTTGTCTTTCAAGATCACTTTAAAATTCGAAAGCAACATCCAACGAGACTGGATTTATTCTTTTTGATATCGTCTAGATTACTTGAGAAAAGTATCCCCCTAGAGTCTTCTTTAAGCCCTTTTCAGACTCTCTAAAATTGAAAATATTTTCGAGCAATCTTGTTTCCCTTCACACTCGCCAAACTAAAATTTGAAGGCACATCTGTCTGACGGTATTTTACCCCTTTTTCGGTCCGGATTTTTAATTTTATGAATAAAGGTATGCTCTAGCAACTTTGGTTCGCTAGAAGAGTATTCTCAGACGTAAGTTTAACCCTTTTTCAGGCTTGAGGGACTAAATTTTCGAAAAAGGAAAATTCTCCTTGGTTTTGGTTTATCACCTTTTTCGGGCCTTGCAGATTATTTACGAAAAAGGAACCCCCCAAAGTCCATAGTTAAGCTCTTTTCAGACTCCCTAAAATTTAAAATATCGTCGAGTGACCTTGTTCCTTCACACTCGTTAAATTAGTCCAGAAGGGCATGAGTTTATCCCTTTTTCCAACCAATCGATTAGTGCGGAAAAATTTACGTCTTGAGAGATTCCTCTCGCCATAAGAGTTCTCCTCGGTTACTTTTATACCTTTTTGGGATAAGGAGACTAAAGTTAGAAAAAGACTGCGAGTCCATAGTTAATGTCTTTTCAGACTCCTTAAAATTGAAAACATAGCCAAGTGATCTTGTCTTTGTAACACTCGTTAAAATGGTTTTGAAAAGACATATTTTAGGTGCAAGTTTAACCCTTTTTCAAACCGATTGGACTAACTGTGAAAAAGGTACTCCCTAGACTCTTCTTTAAGATTTTTCCAGACTCTCTAAACGTGAAAAAACCACCGAGCTTAACTTCTCTGGGCTCGTAAAACTTTACATGGAAGGGGTCTTGTTGTGTCATGCTTAATCACATTACAGGTCTCATCTTTGTGTCTTTGGCCTAATGCCTGATCCATGTTGCTCTCAACTAAACCCTTGAAGCATTCCTTATATGCAAGCCTTGCAACACTTTTTGCCTTTGCGATCTGACACCTTGACCCATGGAGGAATTTTCCCCGAGTGTCCTTATCCTACACATGTATCCTTGCCTTGAGCATCAGTATGTTTCATGCGCTTGGAACTAGTTTGCTTTCTTGTGACACTCGTTCCTCCTTTGTAACGTAGCATTCTTTTATTCTTTTTCAGGCTCGTTAAAAATTGAAAAAGACAAAAAAATCAAATATTCCAAAAAGAGGAGACGAGAAATATACATTCTTTTTTCGGCAGCAAAGATAGTCGCCCTTGGATGACGTAGGCACCCCCTGCCTCAGCAGGTCTTGTGCGACCTCCCGGTCTAAGGATCATTCAAATTCCCCCTGAGCCGAAGCGACTCTTTTGATTCCCTGCTGGAATCTCAAATTCCCGATCCACAGGTCCTTTAGAAACCCCACCTGTGAAATCATACACCAGGCGTGAGCTTCACCTTATCACGGCCTCTATACACGACCATTTCCTTTTCCTCCTCAGGAATACAAATTCGAGTTTCGAGACTCCCTGTATCCCAATGTTGAGAACCTCTATCCCCTTGATCTCCCAATCACCGAAATGTCGAAACACCGAAATGGATTTCATCAACAATTAGCCCCCTGGGCTATAACCTTGGTCCATGTGACCTCTCATCATATGACCGAAGTTCTATTTGGGAGTTTCATGATGTAAGCGCCTAATCCTCGGTCCTCAGAACTCCCGAAAAGCCGATATGCGAAATGCCGAAATACCTGTGCCTCGACTTCCTGTCCTTTCGCGATTTCAGGTTTCCAAACGCTGAATGATCGAACCTCTTGTCCATAGGATCCCCGAAATGTTGAATCCCGGTATCCTGAAAAGGATTTTTCCCGGTTCTTCACATTTCATGATTTCATAGTTTTCCTCCCTAAGAACTCGGATTTCTCGTCCTCAGAATTTTCAAAATCCCGATATCCGGTACGCCGAAATGCTCCCCGAAATACTATTATGAATGCTTTAAGAATTTCGTGAATCCCGTTGTATTGAAATTTCACTGACCTCTGGTACTCCCGGTAGCCGAAATACCGAAGTACCCAAAATCCTGAATCCTGGGTTCTCCTCCTCTGAGAAGATCAACGGATCTAAGCCCCTCTTGATCCAACAACTTAGATCCTTTCGGGATTCTACGGGTCAAGAGTTTCGAACTCTTACCTCTCGCATTCCCGATAGCCTAAATAACGAAATGCCTTTCCNGGACTCCCCGATCTTCTCCACGTGTCCTCCACAGATGGATTGTCCAGATCGTTTCAGGACTTCGCCAGCTGAGAAGTTGAAAGACTCCTGTCTCTGATTCCCTGTGTCCGAATCCCCGAAATGGGTGATCTCATGACACGTGTCCTTTTTCTAGATGGATGGCTTAGATCTCTTTCAATGTATCGGGACTTTCACTGTGAAGTGCCCCTATCTCTTGTCATCGGAACCTCCGAAATCCCGAACGCCGAAATCCCGATATGTTCACTCTTTCGAGACTTTTCGTGTTCTTTGATCTGTGCGTGAGGATTTAAACCTCGTGCAACTTCTGACCGATCCAACCGTTGTCGGTGATTCTGAGCAAGATCTGACGGCTCAGACCTGTTCTTCCACTGCGCCTTTCCTACGCTACCTGGACATGAACCCACTGTCCAGATTCTCTCCTGTGACTAGATCTGACGACAACTATGCTCCCTCCTGAGCATGCGCTTTCTTCCCAGCTTTGGAAGATTTTCTCCAGATGAAAAAGGCCTCAACCTTTGCTTCTCTCCTCTAAACTCTACAACCCTTCAAAAGGTCTCGACTACGTATTTGAAGAAGCTGTCCCTCCTAAGATTTTGGGATTCTAAACTCTCCAAAGAGTTCTTTGGCCTCTGCGCTCTCTTCAGTTATGGCCTGTGCACAAAGTCACTTTTCCTCCTAAGCTTCTCCCTTCGAATCCTTAAAGGATTCTTTGACTTCTGCGCCTCTGCAGAGTCTCTGTACACACAAAAGTGCTATCTCTTCTGAGCTTCTCTGCTGGTCAAATCTCTAAGGGACTTCACCCTTTCCTTTTCCTTCAGATGGAGAATCTGATGCCCTCCTGGAACTCCTTTTCTCAAGCAAACTTCTTGCTGAGTCTGTAGGGTGTTCAGTAACCCTGTGAATATCCTTCTCCTTGGACTCTTCTCCAAATTTAGAACTGAAAGAGTTCTCTTCCTGTGCCTATCTGCACACTAACTCAATTCCCTCCTGGAAGAGTGTCTACAGAACGTTCAACAATTTTGTTTCCCTTCTGAACTCACAACAAAGTTCCTTCTCAATGCAACCAGTGCATATACTCAATGCCCTCCTGGCAGAGCATCTACATAACTCCTCAGATGTTCTGCCTTCTACTGAACTCAACAGAGTTCCTTTGTGCACCCTTTGCACCTTCTCAATGCCTCCTGGAAGAGCTCTACAGAAATCCTCAGATGTTCTGCCTTCTACTGAACTCAACAGAGTTCGTTTGTGCACCCTTTGCACCTGCTCAATGCCCTCCTGGCAGAGCTCTATAGAAATCCTCAAAGATTCTATCTTCAACTATGTCCTCCTCTGCACAACCTTATCTCCAAGGTGTTCAAAAACCTTGAGATCTTCTCCTGAGTTAATGACTTCAGATGGTATGCCCTCCTGGCACGTCTTTGCCTGAATCCACAGAATTCAGAAGTGCACTCTATGCACTGGTGTTCAGAGACCGTAGTACTCTGTCACGCCCTCCTGGCATGAAACCACAAAGATCCCCCAAACCTGAAATCAAACAACTTCTGTAGATGCATACCTATCAATACATCTACAACATAAAATGAACACACATGGACATTCATTCAACACATAAACACACACAGAATCATACAGGAAACTGTCTCTTTGTATTAACATGAAAATGCATGTTTACAAAGGTGTTCTTGAGCTCAGACTTTGACAGAGTCTCGGCTCCCTCTCTTTGCTCTTCTCACGCAGATTCTCTATCTCTCTCTGTGCATACTACCTACTCAAAATATATCAAAAGATCTTTTACATGAGGGGGATCTTCGAGCTCTTCCCTCCAAACTCACCTACCCTATTCAATTTACAATGAATGGGATGTCTAGTCTGAATCAGAGCTAGATCTCAGCCTCACAAACCATTAAAGGCCTTCTATTCTAATTCCTGCACAAATGCACGACTTCATGGCTCAACGGCCTTACAACATTGATTACATTCAAATTCAAATTTGAAAATAGCTACGCCTCTTCTCCTTGAATGCGCGATTTGAATGTGCTGAGATGGCTGACATGGAGTGATGCTCCTGCATCATTGGACAAAGCACATCCTTCCATTTTTTTGTTAAGCATTGGGATCTAATATGACCTTAGGAAGTTGTTCTTGCTACATAGATATGTGTCCTCCTTTGTTTGGTTACTCTTCCAAACATATGGAGAGTTTACGATGCCTCCTGCACCACATACCTATGTCAATGTTACGTTGCCTGAGTTTGATCATCTTTAGTGATTTTTTCCAAGGGAAGTTTTACCAAACCTGAACCAACCTTTCTGCAGTTTGTCTCTTGACTTTCATGAGTCAGCCATCCATTCAAGTCCATTCAAGTCTAGATTCAAAATCGACAATGTTCTCTGCCTAATCATCGATATCCTCCAGTCTTTTATTGACGGCTTGTTGAATACCTTAGAGTAGTGAGTCTTACACTCCCATTGTAATCCTACTTGATTTTTGAAGATCTTGAAGTCATTTCTCGAGCTATGAAGTCTTAATCTTGAGCCGCAGACATTAATAGCTTCTTGAAGATGCATATTGTACTTGTATATCTTCAACTGATTTTGAGATGTAGATCCACTGTGTATTGCTCGTGGCTACACTTTATACATTTATATGAGATGGATTTGTAGTGTATTTGATCGACATCCATGATCAGTTCATCTCGAGCATGGGTATGCCCTCCTCAGAGAGATAATTGTTGTTTTGCAGATGGCACCTCCCGAACTTTGGTGTCCGGCTCACTCGATTTCATGCATTCTCACTGGTAAAGATATTGTAATGTATTTTGGCCATCATTTTCTCTTCTGACCTCATACGTTAGGGGGCATCTATTATATCCCTAAAATTCCCTACTTATGCATACATGGCATTGGCCTTCCTACTTGCATAATTTGCCAAATCACTGTTGATGAACTCTATTTAAAAAACCATTTTTTGGAGCATGTACGCACCTTGCTGCACTACTGCTCACGTACATACGCTTGTTGCATGCTAGAAAACCCACGTCTAACATCTACAATATCAAGTATTTCCTTGCTATAATATGACACCTCTTTCTATCCCATCTACACCTTCGCTAGTTGTAGGAAACCATGCAGAATTCACCCTCTTCAGAAATGGCCTCAAATCCTCTGCATAGTGATGCCAAAGTGTGTAGAATGAGTAGCATGGAAGATATAATGAGTTAACCCAATTGTAAAGACCAAATATGTTCCCCAAATAGTGTCTCCCTAACCCCTAGTGCACCCCTCAACAAGAAATTAGCCCAGCTCTCCAAATGAATTGAGTATGGATTGAATATCTTGGGAAATGGCAAGGAATAGTCACCCTTGATGTGCGTAACAACTCTGTGATGATATATCTCTCAAGTCTCTCTCAAAGAAGACAAATCGAACCTCTTCTCCCCAAGCAATGTGCCCTGCCCTACAAAAAACCCTCATTGGTGTGCCCCCTTGTCAAAAATGATGGTGGAAGTAGATCTAAACTGATGTAGAATGGTGAGGGTGGAATTTTTCACCACCTTTTCCAAGCTTGGATCAGGAACAAAGGAATCTTTCACCTCCTTGCTGATCTCTAGGGTTTATTTAGTCAAAACCTTCAAAACCCCCAAGTACCTTGAGCTTTCTAGCCAAGAAGCCAAACATCAAAATATCAATCAACATAATGAGAGAATAGAAGCCCCTATCTCTCTTTTATACCCCCTTTCACCTTTTTCCATTCAAGTTACTTTTAATTCATCTTTAATATTTCTTCATAAAATCACTTTATTAATTTAATAACCCCTTTTACTCCAAAAAGTGATTAATTTGCCCTGATAACTTCTCATGCCACTGAAAGTCACTTTTAATCATCCTATCTTGTATATATTTTCATCTCGGTTCCAACGAGCTATTACACTAAGGTGTTTCTCCAAGAAACAAGCTCCAAATAACACCTTTAGTGTAATTAATTAAAATATGCTCAATATTAACCCAAAAATACAGAAATTGTCCTAATGCAACGAAACCAAGGACAAGCTGTGCGGAATGGATTCTTATGATGAAATATAATGAATAATGTGATTTAGGCCCCATAAAACTCCTCAAAACTGCCAGAGCTCACTATCACCCCCAATTGGCTACTCTGGCAGGCATTCCAAACTGTAACATAAGGGAATCTAAAAATGGGGACATTACATATATCCACATCTGATCCTCTTCCTCCTCCCCCTTTTCCTTCACTTGTATCACCATCCGCTAGTCATTGTCTTTCTCCTAGTCCACATGTGTCATCATTCACTGATCCCCCTTTTCCTCCTCTTCCTCCACACATGTCACAAGCTTTTGATGCTTTGGACACTATGATCACATTAGGTCTTGTTGATGCATATATTCATGATATTGATATAGAGACACTTGATAATGCACTTATGTAGACATTTGCTT